>SCHK01190372.1:0-10674 GCA_004124795.1 Poropuntius huangchuchieni | reverse complement strand
TAAAACAGGCTTCAGTCGAATCACTGAAGATTTAGACTGCTCTGATATTGATGAATGTGAACAGCAGAAACCTTGTCACCAGAATGCCACATGCTTGAATTTAGCAGGCTCATTTTCATGCACATGCAATCATGGGTTCTCAGGAAATGGCATTACATGTGAGGATATAAATGAATGTGCAGTTGTTGGTATGTGCCATCTACATGCCAACTGCTACAATTATCCTGGTGACTTCTTGTGCATATGTCACCAGGGCTTTACAGGAGATGGTTCTACATGTACAGATGTGGATGAATGTGCCTTTTCAAATAATACTTGCCCAGACATCTCTGTATGTGTCAATTCCCCTGGAGCATATGTCTGTTCTTGTCTGAATGGCACAGTAGCATACAACAACTCTTGTGTTCTCCCTAGTCGTGAATGTGATCCTGCCTGCCATCCAAATGGACTGTGTCATCCTTCACCTTCAGAGTATCAGTGTGTGTGTGATGTGGGATTCAATGGGGATGGACTCACTTGCTCAGACATTGATGAATGTGAAGAGAATGTGTGCCCAAAGAAAGAGACACAATGTGTCAATAACCCAGGATCCTTTGATTGCATTTGCAAAGCGGGTTACACTCTTAGTGGAACAGAATGCATAGGTATGTGCAATACACATGCATTTATAAAAACACATTTATATTTACATACGCCAAGTTCTTGGTTTCAGTTAGCCAGGGAATGGTTGTATTCTTTCAATTTTTTCTTTCTAACATTACTCTTTTCCTAAACTTTCAGATGTGGATGAATGTGAATCTGGAGTTAATAACTGCAGCAAGTTTGCACAGTGTGTCAACACAATCGGCAGTCACCTGTGTTCCTGTCTCAAAGGCTTCACTGGGGATGGAAAAAACTGCTCTGGTAAGTCTTTCTTCCATTTCAAAATTAATTTTTGCACTTCTTTGCTTGCTTGAGGACTCTCTTCTCAGTCTTTTAGGGATTTTTTTCTTGACCCTGTCCCATTTTGGATGACTTATAGACATTAATGAGTGCCAATCCCAACATGGAGGATGCCACCCAGCTGCCAGCTGCACTAACTCCCCTGGCTCCTTCAAGTGTACCTGTCCCTTTGGCATGAACGGGTCTGGGTTTGATTGTCAAGATGTGGACGAGTGTGTTGAAAACTCAACTTTGCCTCATAACTGCAGTCATCTTTCCATGTGCAACAACACAGAGGGATCCTACATTTGCAAGTGCAAGGAGGGATACCAAGGAAATGGGTTTACTTGTAAGGATGTGGATGAATGCTTGCCACCCTCAATCTGTGGGAACAACATGACCTGCCAAAACTTTCCTGGAACATATACATGCACATGCACCCTTGGTCTAGTCTATGGTTTGGGTACCTGTGTGAATGAGGAGGACTGTAAGAATGTAACCAATGCATGCAACACCCATGCTGAGTGCAAAAACATCCTTGGGTCAAACTATTGCTTCTGCATTGAAGGGTTTCTTGGGAATGGTAGGGAATGTCAGGATATAGATGAATGTAAACAAACAGGGGCTTGCCCAAAGTTGTCTCACTGTTTCAATACAGCAGGGTCCTTTCATTGTGACTGCTGGGAAGGTTACCATTACAACGGCACACACTGTGAGGACATAAATGAGTGCAGTGTAGGAACCTTTACTTGCCCAGACAACAGCACCTGCCACAATAAAGAGGGAGGGTATAATTGTTCATGTAACAGTGGTTTCCTTTACTCTAACAACTCTCTGTGTTTGGATGTTGATGAATGTGCCACGGGGAAAGCAAAGTGCCCAAATGCCTCCAACTGCAAAAACACTGCAGGACGGTATTTCTGTGAATGTTGGGATGGATATGCAGGCAATCAGACAGTCTGTGAGGATGTTGATGAATGCCTGAACAAATCTGCATGTTCAGACCACAGTGTCTGTGTCAACACTGAAGGTTCATTCCTGTGCCTTTGTGATCATGGATTCTCCTCTAATGGTACCAGTAGTACCCGATGTGAGGATATAAATGAGTGCTCACACCCAGAGTTTGGCCCACTCTGCAGTGATGGGACTTGCATTAACACAATTGGCTCATTTTACTGTGTTTGTCACAAAGGATTCTGGAGCAATGACACTAGGTGTCTTGACATAGATGAGTGTGAAAAGAATGAATCAATATGTCAACCTCACTCTACATGTGTCAATATCCCTGGGTCTTATGAATGTAACTGCAACTTGGGTTACGTTCTTAACAGAACCAAGTGTCAAGACATTGATGAATGCCTAGCAAATAACAGTCCCTGCACTGCCAACGCTGTATGTGTAAATACAGCAGGGTCTTTCCAGTGTCCATGCGCAACCGGTTTCGAAGTTCAGGGCAGAAGATGTACAGATATAAATGAATGCCTTTTGAATAGCATTTGCCGTCCCGATCAGGTATGCACCAATAAACCTGGGTCGTACCAGTGCTCTTGTCCACCAGGACATCATGAGGAAAATGGTATCTGCATCGACAATAATGAATGTGCGAATACCTCTACCTGCCACCCCATGGCAAGATGCTGGAACACAGTGGGCTCTTTTATATGCCAGTGTGGTTTAGGTTACACTGGAAATGGGACATACTGTAAAGACATTGATGAGTGTTCCAAACCACCCTTACGTTGCCACAAGTCAAGCCAATGCATAAATACCCCTGGATCTTATGTATGTGTATGTGCACCAGGTCTTATTGCACTAGGGTCTCTTTGTGTGGATCTAGATGAATGCCAGTCCAATAGGGGTGGGTGCCATCCTGCTGCCACATGCTACAACTCTGCAGGTGGGTTTCAGTGCCAGTGTGGCAACGGATGGGATGCCTCAACTAGAAATGGCCTTGGAAACGATGGATGCATAGACCAGAATGAGTGTCTCCTCTTTCCTGATGTGTGTTATGGCAACAGACAATGCACCAATTACATAGGATCTTACAGCTGTGCCTGCTCTACCGGAGATACCCACTGCCCACAGCTGCCGCCAATGGGTGGGGTATTATATTACAATCATGAATACAATATTTCTATATAAAATTATACCTCTGTATTTATTTTTTCTAATTCTTTTTCTGTCTCTTTGTGTCTCTCTCTGACTTTTGACTTCTGAAAATACTTCGGTGCAAGTAAATGATGCACATTCACATGGCTTGAGATTCCTGTCATATCTTAAACTTATTTTCCAGACAGAGAATGCCAACCTTTTATGCTGTGTACTGGTCAACCTAATCAAACAAGTTTTTTTTTATTTTTATTGTGACCAGATGGTATAGTCAGCAGTGGCTAAATGCCCAGCCAAACCTGACCCCATGCGGTGCATTTTGTGTATATTTTCACAGAAAGTGACCTGTATCCATTTGGAGAGGAAGCAGGTGATGCTGGGTTGCCAAAGACAGAGGCAGATGGAAATTCTCCATACATCACTCCTCCTGCAGGCTTTCCATTCATGGGCAAAATATATGAGCGACTGTTTGTAAGCATGCACAATTAACTGTTCATGTTTTAATAGCAATATAATGGTGAGCAGTGTAATATCTCTGAAATTACCAAACTAATACCATGCATAGCTTTTATGAGAAACACAGTGGCCACTTAGAGTTAGGCTTACCTCTGTTAAAGGTTAACAGTTTCTTGATATATGAACATTCTCAGTTTTCAGATAATGGCTTGGTGCAGTTCCAGTCAGTCAGTGAGAATGAGAAACCGTTGCTCCCTGCTCCATTCCCAGAGGGTTTCAATGGTAATGAGGGCCATCCCATGCTGGCTGCGTTCTGGGACGATGCTGACCTTACCCTCGGGGATGGAAAACTACTATACCAGGTTAGCATTGCAATAAATAATGTAATGTATTGATGCTTTGCTTCTATTATGGTGTTTTTTAATGTATGAATAATGGAAAACATATTATTTTGGCAGTTGAATTTCTGTCATTTGTTAACCTGGTCATGTAAGTGCTGTACCAGAAATAACCAGTAATTACTATTTTTAAACAAATGGTATAAACAAGTGGTGTGCATACTGAGATTAATTAATGCATATTGTAGAAATTATTTTAACATTAATTTGACATTTAACTATTTTTTAAGTTTCACTTAAACTTTCCCTTTTTTTGTAGAATATCTAACTATATATTTTTGTGGTAATTACCTTGAAGGAAATCTTGAACATTCTCCCTTTCTGTCCAACAGGAATACAGCGTGCTCAATGTATCTGACATCTATGCTGAGGCAATAATTCAACGAACAGCACAAGATGTTAGCAAATTTGAGACTCAAAGAGGCAAACCCCCCTTTTCCCCATCCTGGATACTGAAAATCACATGGGATCATGTTTTGCCTGTGTCCTATCAAAAGATCAACTTCTCTGAGGTATGTGTTAGATGAATGAATACACACAAAGGAAACTACAGCAACAGTAGCTATAATTAAGAATGTTTGCTACTGCAAGCATAACTATTAATATTAATAATATTGCTCATAATTAGAGTTAGTGATTTGAACAAACTAAACTCAAGTATTAAACTTTAGCATGTAACTGATCCATTTGTGCTGCGGACATGGATGATGAATCATACACAAATAACATGGCTTGTTGAGGAGAGGTGTGCTATTATTTTTCTAGGCAATCAGACGTATTACTTTTGCCTGGAAAATTTATGAGGAAAAAAAAAACATACATTTACATCAAAATTACCATATCTAGAGGCAGACTCTTATGCCAATAAGAAGCCATAATATTCCCAGAATACCCAGGCAACATTCTAGCAATCAACCACATATAAATTTAAAATGACATTGCAAGGCAAATGAGGAAATGGAAAAACACAGTACAGAGCATAAACATTGCATAAACAATAACATAAAAGTTATGGTCCCACTTTATATTAGCTGGCCATAACTACTACAGTGTATACTTAGATTTAAATTAATAATTTGGTACAATGCACTTATTGTGTACATACATGTTTTTACATTGTACTTATATATTTTTTAAATACCTAATTACATCTGTAATTAATTTCTGAGATTACATTTATAATTACACTTAAACCTACCCATACCACCAAACCTGTCCCTAACCTTACCCGTATCCCACCTCAATAGCAGCAAAAGTGTTTGGAATTACAATATGAACGCAATAAGTACATTGCACTTATTTTTTATGTAAGTACATAGTAGTTAAGGCCACCTAATATAAAGTGTGACCAAAGTTATTATAGTCAATAGTGGAAAGAAAATTGTGGGTAATGGTCTCATCTTACACAATATGAAAGCTATATCCTTTCTCTCACTAGTTCCTGATATGGGTAGTAAATTTATAGACTTGGTATAGTGTTGCTGTCCCCACCCAAACCCCCACTCTCTGTCCTAGTTTGTATTGTTAGAAAAATCCTGGGAATTGTTTTTAGCAATGACTAAGAGGCTGTTCGTGCAGGATGCATTGTTGTTTTCAAAAACATCTACACAGAATGGAATGGAATGGAACAAATGGGGTTCTTAAGATGGATATTTCAAAGTAAAAATACTACTGGCAAGTAGGTCCATGCTTTGTCTTATATTAATCATCCTAACGTCCTCCACAGACCAACACCTTCCAGTGCATTCTGACTACAGACGGACTACGTTCATTTGCTCTACTCCGCTACAGTGACATGAACTGGGGTCCAGGACAGAGGACCGATCATAACGCTCTTATAGGCTACACTGATGGCAAGAGCAACTTTCACAATGAGATTCCAAAGCCACCAGACAATCTGTTTGGCCCAGGAGGGCGTTATCGCCCCCAGACTGCCATGGGTAACACAGGCAAACTGGGGCAGCTGGTGTATGACCTGACAGGCTCTTCTGAAGCCAGCTCGGATCCTCAGAGGCAATGCCAGGTATGGGCCTTCAGTGAGCCAGATCCTAAAGAATGGGCATTAGGACTGGCACCATGTCCCTGCACTCGTGTTCAAGCACAGGAGGACCTGGCTTTTAGCCTTGAGGCTCTCCCATCAGAACAGATGGCACAAGTGAGGGATCTGAGAGCTCTTAGGTGGGGTGGCAGCAGGGGCCGTGCCTTTCAGTCTGTCTTGTATAACAAACAAAAGGCAGGAAAGAGATGTGTATATGATCCAGAGGGCCCCCTGCTGGCTGGATACAGTGAACGGTTCTTTACTGAGGACAAGATGCAACAACATATAGGTAAAGCAATTGCAAATATAATTTCCTCTCATGAAGTTTGCAGAGGCTTTGTAAGTTGAACCCGTAATCATGTGTTATCTGATCATTAATTTGTTTATTTCATGCTGTCTTTGTTACTAGACAAGGATCTTTTACCCTTCCAGTGGTGCTGTGTTCAGTCTTCTCTGTGTGACATTTACTTGGCAAAGAGACCACTTGACCGGTGCCAAGGGTACGGTTGGGCCAGCTCTGACAGCAGTATACCTGGGAACCGGGGAGCACCAGGCATTGGTAAATACATGAATATCAGGGGTGTAAATATATGCTCTGGAGATGATTTGATTTCTTTTGTGTTCCTTAGTAATGCAACGCATCAAGAAATCTGAATTTGGTCACAATTTGGTAACATCTACAATTATTTTCAAATTCTGGAGCACAGCATTTAAACTAGATTGGGGATCTGAGTTTGATGGATTAAATATCTGAAAGTATGTAAAGAATTGTACTTTGGATAGCAAATTAATATGTAATACATTGAATATTGAAGTAAATTATTATTCTGGGTGCATAGATTTTAGCTGATACCACTAAGACGATAATTATTGTCATGTTATGGCCAGTAAATGATATATGAGTGATATTAAAATGTTACAGTACTGTAAAAAATATATTTTTCAAAATTGTAAATAAAACAAAGATTATTGGAGTACATTTTTCAAGAAAGTACTATTTTAGTCTTTCTACTTCACAATTTCGCATTTAATACAGGATGTTACCATTTCTTCATAATTGTTTATGAAATTTACAAGCAGTTGCTGAGTGAAAATTGTTTAAAGTAAATCATACACTATAAACTTAAAAAAAAAATCTTAAAAACTTAAATCGATTTAAATACTGCATGCATCACAACATTATATAACAGTATGAATATAGATATTCATTTTGAGCTTTGCTAAAGATTATTATTAAATTGAAAACATTTTTAAAGATTAACTGTGTTAGACGACAGCAAAGGTAATCTAAATGTAAATACAGGGCAAATGATTATGCATAACTGATATGGTTCCTGTATATTGCGCATGATTATATATTTACATAATCTATGCATTGCATTTTCTTGGTCAGATTCAATCACTTTTACAGCCCTTATGACTACTGCTTGATTGAATATAACAAAAACCAAAAAACTGAATAAGGGAGTATCTTTAAAGTGTCTCTGTTGCACTCTTTTTCATCCAGGCATGGTATTCGGTAGTCTCCACTTTATTACCTTCGACGGGAGTGAGTATACCTTCAAAGGTTTGGGGGAGTATGTTATAGTCCGTCTCTCCTCCAGCACGGGATCAAACATCTTCACCCTGCAGGGACAGACAGATGTTCTAGTGGTCAGCGGGCAGCCCAAACGCGTGCCTGCTCTGGTACGAGTAGCCGCCTTCTATCAGGGTGCTGGAAAGGTGAGTCTGACATTTCAGATTAAATATAGATCTATGTGCATAAATGAGTGTGTCCACAATGTAAAGGTTGTAAAATGATTTCTCGAAAGGTGGAGTGGCGATGTGCTGAATCTGGGGATGGACTTAAGGTCTTGGTTAATGATGAGGTCATTCCCGTGTCTGTTGGTAAGAAGCATTTCAAGGTTTTCACATGCTGAAGCAAAGAAATAGTAATGCTGTCCTTCTATTTGCAACACTATAATCAGAGAAAAAAATTCTCTGTTTTCCATATTTTGGAATAATAATCATATTTATGAAGGAACACAAATGGACATATGGCATACTGTAAGCACCCTGTAATGCATTTTAAATTAAGTTTATAGTTTCATGTTTCCATGTTCTTGTTAATTGCGTTTTTTTCTTTTTCTCCTCCAAGTTTTAGTTTTTCAAAGTACTTCATATCATTCATAGAAAATCACCTTTGACTGGTTATGAATAAAACTTTAATGATAAATAAATACTTAACATACCTAAAAGAGGCATAACTCTGCTGTTCTGACAGGAGTGGTGCATGTGAGTGAGCGGGGCTTTGCGGTGCGCTGTATCACCATGAGCCGCTGCGCAGTGGTGTACGGCGAGGGCCTGTACGTGCTCGTGTGGAGAGGCAATGCTGGGAGGCTCAGCGCTCTGGTGGAGGTCCCACAGAGGTTCTATAACCGTACACTGGGTTTGCTGGGACACTGGAGCTCCAACAGGACCGATGACTTCCTGCTCTCCAATGGCCGTTTGGTGCCTTCTCTAAATAACAACGTCCCCTCTGAACAGAGTCTGCTTCCTTTTGGACAGTCATGTATGTGAACTCTTCAGCTGGATTCAGTGTTTGTGAGAAAATGTTAAATATTGTAGAAACTGCAACCCTTGTGGAAAAAGAAGTGCGCTTAATTGTATTAAAATGTGCACTTGTAGTGTAGGCTACTTCGTATCTTAAAAGTATATTTTAAAAAACGGTACTTGCAGATAATAGGCTATAATATTAAAGAAATAAAGGGTCAATTAAGTTTACTTGAGGAAATTACTGTTTCTTAACACACTTAGGCCTGGTTTCACAGACAGGGCTTAGACTAAGCCAGGATTAGGCCATAGTTCAGTGAGGACACTTAAGTCACTTTTATAAATGTGCCTTTGAAAAAAACATTACTGGTGTCCAACTTGACTCAAAACAAAGGCATTGATATATTTTAAGATCAATCAGCGCAAGTTTCTTTCAGTTGAAACAGCTCAGACTTACATTTTAGTCTGTGACTAGGATTCTCTGAAACTATAAAAAGTGCCCTTTGTAAAAAGTACTTGTACTTTTTTACTTGATTAGCCTCTAATTTTAACTGTAGTACTATTTGATGTTGCATTCAAAGTTAAAATATTTAAAATTTACTAAGTTGCAACTTCTTAATTGCAAATGTAGGCTATTTAAAGACATGACATACAAGTTGCAAAAAAAATATTTGTATATTTTAGTTTACCATAAATGTTTGTCGGTACATTCAGTAGTATTTTAACCATATTTAAAAGACAAGTAATTATGAAATTAAAAATGCAGATGTAACTAAGCCCTGCTTGTAGGTCAAAAATGGCACTCTTAAGTTCAACTAATTGCATTTAATATAAATTTAAACTCTAATACATTTTAATTTAATTGTAAATCAAATGCAGTTAAGAGTCCAAAATATTACATTTAGTTTGTGCTTCAGTAGGTCTATATTATTTCCTTAATAAGTGGTCTTTTTAAAAAGCATCCTTACATGTACTTCTTTTTCACAAGGGGAATGCATTTACCAATTTTATGAACTGGCATTCATCCATTTTTAATATTGTGTATCACGGGTCAAATAGTATGGAAGAAATATGTACTGGATTCCTGTTAGAATTATAATTTGGAACCAGTCCTATAATGGAATCCTATAAGAATCCTACTAGATAAATCGTAACTTATGCACAATATTTCTGACTATTTCTTACTGTATTATACTGAAATAATGGTCAGTTGCTGCTGGACAGTTTAAAGAGATCAAATATGTTGTTATAGGTATTTTTATTTTACTTTAAGGAGTTTCTGTTTTGTTCTATGTTGAAATACTAAGAAAATTCACATTAAGATCCTTCAGATCTGTCTCTGAGTTATAAGGAGAAAGGGAATACTGTGTATATTCCTTTAAGATTTCATTATTGGTCACTGTACTTATGGTTTCTTCCTTGTCTGATTGTTTTCCACAGGGGCCGTTCCTGCTCCAGAGAGTCTTCTGTTGTCAGAGCCTCCTAGTGCTCCATTCAGTCCAATCATGACAGAGCAACTGATGTCCTCAGTGAGCCCAGACGTGCTGGCTAGACACAGTCAGACCTGCCAGGGCAGCATGCAGTGTGTGCATGACATCCTGGCCACAGGAAACCTAAACCTCGGCCAGGACATTCAAAAAGACCAGCAGCAGCTTCAGAGCCGAGCGCAAACTTACGGTTAGCTGATCATCCACATCAACTGACCTTCATCTAAAGCACAAAAATATATTAACCTAACTAAAAGATGGGGTTGGCAAGATGTTTTAATGTTTTGTCTCTTATGCTCACCAAGGCTGCATTTATTTGATCAAAAATACAGTAAAATTGTGAAATATTATTACTATTTATAATAATTGTTTTTTAGTTGAATATATTTTAAAATGTGTTCAATGGTGAATTTTCAGCATCAGTACTCCATTCTTCAGTCACATAATACTTCATAATTCCAACCTGGTCCCATAAAAATACGAACCTCTGCGCACTTTCTGTGTGACAATGTTTTACGTACCGTACTGCACGTTTTGCCCCAGTTTCAAATAGAAATGTCCACTGAGTGGCGCTAAAACACAGGTTAAATACGTGAACCCCGGCACATTTTTATTTCATAGATATAGGTACGTATTGCTGTGTTTTATTACGTTGCTACAGGTACGTATTGCTGCGGTTCAGAATTCAAATGTCTGGGGTCTGTCCCTAAAAGTTAATGCTCTGTCGTGTTGG
>SCHK01190291.1:0-16213 GCA_004124795.1 Poropuntius huangchuchieni | reverse complement strand
GCCTCCTGCTGGCAGAGAATCAGATTGCATTTTCAATAAGCTTGTCTCCAGCAACATTTACAGTTTTTGTTGTTGTTTGATTTTTTTGTTTTCTGCAGGGACTCGGAGCACTTTTCATACCCTTTTTTTCTGGCTGAAGCACATGTGTTTTATTCTATGAGAATAAGCAGCCTACGGTACCAGTCAAAAGTTTTTGAACAGTTAAGATATTTTTTTTAAGAATTCTCTTTAATTTATTTTATCCAAAGTACAGCAAAAACAGTTTAACATTTAAAATTGATTTCTATTTGAATAGATTTTAAACTGTAATGTATTTCTGTGATCAAAGCTGAATTTTCAGCATCATTACTCCAGTTTTCAGTGTCACATGATACTTAAGAAATCATTCTATTATGCTGATTTGCTGATTATCGGAATTATATTGTATAGACCGAAATTAAGAAATATATTGTGATATAAATTTTGGCCATATCCTCCAGCCCTATTTACAGCCTTACAATTAAAACATTTGAAATACAATTAATTTACATAAAACAATTAAAATACATAAATACCCATAGAGACAAAGACTGACCGGTCTGATATAGTGCCTTTAATGCTGCTATGTCTGAAAGGTCCTCTGCTCGAGCTCTGCAAAGCCAGCGATTATAGCTGTGAAGAAAAACAACAAAAACTTTACATCTTAGCAATTTGCAATGATGTATAGAATTTGATATGAAACTGATTACTTTGAAAACATACAAACCTACATACAGATAACATACATACAAACCCAGAGTACACAATTCTACATCAATAATGATGACTATGAATTAGATCACGGCCAAAGGATGCTATTGGTTATGCTAAGTTTCCAGTGTCTCAAACATTTGGCATGATAACCAAGGTTTCACCAAAGGACTGTAAAATTGTGGTGAATCATTAAAAAAGAAAAAGAAAAAAAAAAAAGGAAAACATAATGACAGAAAGGTTTTGAAACTTCTTACTATGGATGGGCAGTATAACCCATCTTATATTCGAGCAATTTAGACATTCATGCTATCAAGTTTTAGATAATTCAGTGTATTAAATACAAATTTTATAATAATAATAATAATAATAATATTATTATTATATATATGAAGAGATAGGGTACCATTTATTTATTATTTATTTATTTTTGACCAATACAAAGAAGTAAAAGATAAATCTTGCATTAGTACAACAGGTGATTCACATTAACACCACCCAATCATGGTACATTTTTGTAAGTGGCTTGTGGTAACGTGGTAGTTGTAAAAGACAAGGGTATAATGAGAAAACCACACATCTTACTTCCTTTGGTGCTGTTTCTGCTGGGCTGCTTCTGACATTTGGCCCTGAAGGATGAGTTTACGCTGCTTATCCACATCCCCTTCCATACGAGCAAACGCATGACTTCCTACCAGCCCCAGGTCGGACTCTAGTGAGTCATCCCCAGAGTCATCTGCAGAAAATTAGATTAATATCACTATTATGTACTATTATTGTGTATTAGTGCATTACACAGAGTTCTAGATATTACGGGGAAAGCAAAACCATGCTTTTGCTGTGATAAACAGTAAAATATACTCCTGCACACTTGGAATGACCATTACTAGGTTCAGTTAGCACTACAACGTGGTACATTCCACAAGACCTGAACTCCCACCCTCAATCAGAGCTGGGAAAGCCAGTGGTGTGTGTGATGTACAGCCAGGCAAAGAGTAAAAATAATCCATCTCTGTTATTCTTGTTTACATGTGTATGCCAAATATCTATTACAGGCCAACCTTAGCCATATTTTACTAGACATGAAAAGAAAGTCCAGTCTGAACAACAAACAAAACTTCTAATTTCCTCAGATGAACCACATGGTCACTGGTTGGACTATGAAATATTTAGCCAGAAATAAAAGAAACACATTTGACAGAGAGATAAAAAGACATTAACAGGTAAATAAGGGGATTACAGCCAAACACTCGGCTGTTAGCAAACCTAGGGTGAGACATCAACAAGACTCAATTAGACACAGATGTCTCCCGAAGGTTATCTTTGGCCAAAATCATTACAGCATGTTGAAGCAAAGAATGAGATTATGTTTTTGTAATGCAACATATGGTCCTTTTATGATCTTCCTCACTGAACGGGAGAGCACCAATGCTTGCTCTTTCTAGTAATGCCTTTGGCCTCAAGATGAAATTTATTTGGATTTCAGGAGCACTTCACCAAAATGTGACAAAAACTTTGTGAAACACAAAGATCTAATAAATAAGGAAACTGTAAATAATTAAATACAAACATATCCATAGCACAGCAAATGAAGAAAAGAAAATGTAAAGACTATAGAAATTAAAATGGGCATTAAGGGAACGGGACAGAAAGAGAAAAACTGGAGAAAGCAGATTAGGGAAGTGTGTGGTTTGAGGCATGCTTTGAGACCTCTACATGGCTTCATAGACTAATCCATAAGAGCTGGGCTGTATTAGTAAAGGCCTAGTCACCTGCTGTCTTTAATATTGCTCTAAGAAAGACAGGCAGATCTGCTTCACATGATGAAATGGCATTAATGAGAGGACAAGAGTTTGAAGAGATCAGCCAGATCGGTGACAGGGTGCAGCAGAGCCTGTCCATGAACATTAAAAAGTGTCCTTTAATGTCTTTCAGAAAGACTGTATAGGAACAAACACTTCTGATCCTAATAAAAACCCTCAGCAGGGTTTTGGCTCATCCAAAGATAACAATAAGTAATAAAACATCTGCAAAATAAATCGTAATAAAACAGATGTGACAAAGTTTAGTATAACACTAACATTCTGTACTGCACATAATCTGATTTAGTAAGGGCCCAGCACCGAACCCTGTGGTACTCCATTACTAAGCATGTTAAATAAGGGGCTTAAGCTTTGGGTTAGGGTCCTGATCACACCATTGTTTTTATTTTGCTATATTATGTAGCTGAATGAACATTACTCCCCTTTTTATATGTATAATACTATAATACTAGTAAGGTTACTTAACTGAAAAATATCTTTAAAAAAATCATTATGCATAAAGGAAAAAAATGCGGAGTGATGCAAGAGACATTTAACTAACTTAAGTATGTTGTTTAGGAAAACATTTTGCAGTGATTTGTCTTTTTATCACTCCATACACAAAAGATGTGACTAGATTGACTGAAGATAAGTCAAACACATAATTCAGGTTTTGTAAATCAAGTTTAAAACACTTTGGACCTCTAAAAGTATTCTGTTTCAAACCAAACCAGACTGAAACATCAACACTGGCTCAACCAGTTGTGTGAGTTTAGTGTTGGACTGACCAATGGCAGTTTGAACTGAATTTTTCATCAATTCCTTTTGTTGACACCAGTGGCCCAGAGAGTACACACTTCACCTTTAACTTCATATTAACAAGGAAGTCTGGAAGCTGTTGTGCCACTTTAATATACTGTATACGGAGGTAAATTTGGTTAAGCGATCATGTTTGTTCAGATTAGAGCTTGTTGTCATTGTCAATGGCACAAGCAAACATCCAGATGCAAGACTGATAAAGCAGATTATTTAATGTCCTTAATTTTGGAAGATCTTATTTTGGTAGTTCAGTTGGTTACAGACCTTGGGCTGCCTTTCCATGTCCTGGATTAAAGTGGTCAAAGACAGGCAGGAAAGTGCAGTGTTTATTTACATGGGACCTGGCTTATGTGCCGTGTTTGAATTGGATCAACAGCTCTAGTGAGACTTGATCACCTTAACACCGCTGGCTCACAGTCCACATGATCTGGGTTTGAAATAATGGCAGCCAACAAATATATAAATTCAATCTCCCACTAACAAATAAATATACACATGTGCTCCGAGTGCTATGGCAGGCACATAAGCCAAATGTACACTCATTCTAATATAGGCATTTTAACAGTTGTGTCTACACACACACACACACACACACACACACACACACACACACACTTGACTGTAGCTGTGTTCACAATGGGTCTGTCTGAATGCAGAAGATTCTGCTGTAGTCAAAGCTCCTGTTGTGAGACAGAGGCGGTGTCAGCTAATCTGAAATCATGAAACACCCACAATAGATCAAGACGAAAGGCCAGGGAGGAAGAGATGGCTCTCAGTCAGCTGCATGCAGCTCATAAATCATAATTTTTTCACATTACTAGAAGACAATTATGTTTTTCATTCTGTAAAATAAATACATTACAGCAGATCTCTTTTACATTACACAGTGCAAATACATGATTTCCAGATGAAAGTTCTTCAAATTAATTGAAACAGATTAAGCAAGAACGCATTCAATTGATCAGAAATAACAGTAAAGACCTTTATAAGTTTACAAAATATTTTCATTTTATTTCAAATAAATGCTGTTCTTTTAAACTTCCCATTCATAGAATTCTGGAAAATATCATGGCTTCCATTAAAAAAAATCTTACAAACCTAGAATTTTTTAATAGTATGTCTGAGATTATATTATATTTAACAATGTTTGAGCTCACCCTCTAGATTTCCTGGCTTTTCGGCAATGCGGATCTGTCTCTCCGGGACCACGGGCTCCCCCTCAGCATTGCCAATGTCGGCAGGGAGGAGAGGCAGACCAATCCTCTCTTCTTTTTTTGAACGTGGGTAATACAAAGGCATTAACTTCCTGTACACTGGCTGGAAAACAGAATCAATCACAACCACATTTAGGGTCAATCAATCATAGATACATATTCAGGTAGCAGCTAAATTTTTTTTATATAAATCTTATTTTGTATTTGTGAATTATTATTTTTTGAAAAAATCTAATTTTAAAAATATTGGCGAGCAATATGTGAATCTCAAATGTATAATGGCTCACACTCAGCAAACACATACACAACAAAGTTGGCTTTTAAATCAAAACGAAAATTTCATAAGAAAATGAAAGCGCACACAAGAGAGTTAAAGGATGGAGGCTGTTGCATAACAGCGAAAATGAAATGCCACACACCTCTTCAACATCCGAAACAGCAAACACCACCATCTCAATGTTTTCACCATGGATCTCCAGAAATCTACGAACAGTCCCTAGAAACATAAATGTGGGGAAACACATTCTAATGAGATCCCTCTGCATTTCATCAGAAAGGAGTCACCTCAAATGTGATGTTTAATTTAAAAAAAGAAATTACTTAATGCTATATGTGTGGCGTCCTCCAGCGGATATGCCCTTTTGACTGTGCTGACCACACAAAACCCCACAGATGCCATGGCATGTTCCCTAAGGAGAGAAACACAAAGTATAAACATTAAATAAGTTGCATGTGCTTCAAATATATAGTTTACATTAGTCAGTTGGTTTTTTCATATAGGAGATTTCCATTTATGAGCAGACAGAAGTGTCATTGATAACATGTTATCTGCATAGTCAAGCATTACTGTCATCAACACCTCCTATTAAAACACACACACACACACACACACACGTTCCCAAACAATAGACCCTATTAGCCAAGGGTGAGTTCAAATTCACAAAAGCTAATGTATTCTCCAAAGGAATCTAAATCTCATATCATTTCCTTTCCATCATCAGATGTCACTATTAGTAATTATCAAGCAATGAACAGGTTTTTTACTAAACACCTCACTTCCATGGGAACTGCTATCCTGTTTATCAAAAAATATTTGATTTAGACTGTATTTGAACATTTTAATGTCTTATACGATCTTTGAGAGTGACTAACAGATAAAATAACTAACCATATTTACTTAGTATAATCATGTCAGAGTGTCCAGACAGTCTGAATGAGCTGACATTTAATATTTGTGCAACAATCTCACAAAAGTTGTTGGAATGATCCAGCTTACTTGGCAAGCTGCATGACGTTTCTGTAACAGCTGTAAAGAGAACTTTCCGCAGCTGTCCGGTACTTGGCTTTATATTTGGGTCCAACTGTGTGAATGATAAAGCGTGCAGCCAAGTTGAAACCCTCTGTCATTTTTGCCTCACCGGTCCGACATCCTGGAAAAATATACGCATACCCATGTCACTCCAGTGAAAGCGATACGAAATGTGATACCAAAGAACTGAGATAAGGTTTTTTCCAAAACTGTGTAACAAACACAAACGTAATTTAAAACACTAATAGTTTAAGATCACAGTTAGATAACAGTTCTCCATCTGCTAACCTGGTAGTGCCCCCTACCTTTCAGTTTGAGTAATTCATCCCTTAGTTCAGGTCCAGAGTATCTGTGGATGCTGTCTGATACAGGATTCTTGTCCGTTAGTGTCTCGTTACTTGTATTGACAATTGCAGTGCAGTTCAAAAGTGCCACATCTCCATTACTGTAAAATGAGGGAATGATATAAACCAACATATCAGACACAGAACATCATATAAACTAATAAAAGCTGTGAGAATATAGCCCAAAAGTGTAGTTATTGTAAAATAGAACAGTTAAAAATTATTGGTAATTGAAATAAACCTGAAATAAAATCAAATATAAATATTAAATGAAAAAGTTGAACTTTGATTAGAAATTAGAAGTTGTTCTTAAACTTGGTTTAAGAACTAAAGTTCTTACTAAAACTGAAATAAAAACAAACAAAAAAAATGACAAATGCACATTACAAAATAACTAAAAACTAAATTAAACGTGAAATATAAAGAAAAAAATAAAAATAATAATAAATAATATTAATAAACACTATAATACACTATATATTTTTTTTCATTTATAACATTGGATGTTAACATAATTGTGCAAAAGGTTAATTTTTTTTTGGTTTTCAAAAGACAAATGATCAAAGAAAAAAAGAAAAAATTATACATATTAGAATAAAGTCACTATGAACAAATCCCAAGCATAAAACTATGTGAACTGATGAGTACCACTCCTGCCTGAATTTCCAGAAGGACTGGTTTTATGAATTGGGCATCATAGAGAAGTTCCATGCAATGAACTTCCCCTTTCTTAAAAAAGAGAAACTATGAATTCAAAGAGAAAAAAAATCTTGATCCTGCCCTATATTGGCCTGAAAGCCAAAAGGACCTCCCAGACAGTCACATGTGATTGAGCTATAAGGGGGATTTGTGTGCACGAGGGAACGACTAACAGACGTGAAGCTCATCAGAGCTGGTGCAAATAACTGATGCAACAAATACACAGTGCAAAATATTTAGGTCCAAGTTACTAAAATGATTAAACTATCAAACTAAAACAAAATCTTAAACTACTGAACTAAGCAAATCAGTAGTTACATTTATAGACAATTCTGATGCTTAGGATCAAAAACAGATTTATATGCAGTCTGTTTATTAAGCAATTCATGGAGAAGAAAATAACACTCACAAAAGTACAATCTTGCTGTTAATGTCTTGTCTGAATGTGAAAGGGGACTCTAAGGAATTGAGCTGATTGGTGAGCTGGTCATCTTCCTCCATTAAGTGGTTTTCTCCATCCACCTCGTCCTGGACTCCCTGAGGCTGGTCCCACGTGGGGAGGTTCTGGACCTCCACGAACTGGGAACGAGCTCCCAAGGGATCCATGCTGTAGCTTCACAGGGTAATTTTGAACTGAAAAGACACAGACACAGCATTTGACACACAAATAGACTGAAGTTTGACCTGGGCTATATTAGCACATTTAAAGAATAAAGTCATCTTGGAAGTCTGCTGAGGCCCTCTAGTGGGCCCGGGCCCCCTGGTTGAGAACCAATTTAGTAAGAGTTCTGTATTTTTTTTTTTTACTTTGATATACAAGTGTTTCACATTAAATAACTCATGTTTACAAAAAACAAAACAAAACAACAACTATGATATTACTATAAGATTTCAATACAGTGTGGTGCTTTCTTCAAAATTAATTCACATAAATCCACAATGAATTTACAAAAAATGAATTCCCAAAGTTTCAAAATGTGACAATAATTGTAAAAGTATTCAGCAAGACTTTCTGTGCCAGCTGTAGTGTGAGAAGTGCAGTGTTCATGAACGTAATTGACTTTCAAGCACAACAGAGAAACTCTATCAGTGCAGACAGACAGGACTTCAGGAACAGATAAGATATTCAGCAGAAATGAGATGCATGTGTAAAGCTCGACTCCCCAAATTAAATTTCAACAACAACAAAGCTACGAGTTTCTTCAAATTCATAAAAAAAAAAGTTTCATCTCGAACGCAATAGACACATACAAACAATGCAACACAATATAGTTGTAAAGAGTATTTTAAAAAGCACTACGTCATACTTATTCTAACCACACAAGTTTATGTTGTCTTAAAGAAAATGCAAATTATAACCACCATCAATCACAATAACCAGCAACCTACCAGATGTCCTATGATGCAGCTATTGAGTCCTTGCTACTGCAAAAATAAAACCATATTAACTCCAACTAATCCGTTAAAGATACAGTTAAAGACAACTGTCATCTGCCAATGCTTCCGCTTTTAAATTAGCCATTGTTAAAATGTGATTTTAGCTGCTTGTGGTCAACACATCGTGTTTGCAACATTCAGCGAGTTTCCTGATCAGCTGATTCACGAGGACAAAAATCATCACTTCCGGGAATAGTAGGGGCAGTAGCTATGTTGTCGATCCGTGTATAAAACGCACAAACCTATACAAAATTGAAACAAATATTTTACTCGACGTTCTAGTGTCATCGCTGAATTAAAATAAGCATAATAAAGTATAATGAACAAATAAATTAAATAAAGTTTTCATTATAAATACATTGATATGCCTCATGGGCAGCGACATGACTTCACCCTCACAGACCGAAGTAATCGATACGATACACATAATTTATAAGAAGAGTAGATATATAAACGCATAAAGCAGTGTGAATAATGAGAAAGCACTCCGAACAATGTTTTAGAGTGATACAGATGTCTATAAAAAGATACATTTCAGAAAGTAACAACTTTCGTGAAGTAACATCGTAGTTCTGCTCGGTAATCTACCACTTTTGTCTTTACTTGATGTCACACATGCGACTGAAAGCATGTAGAAGTTCTCCACATCCACAGAAAAAATATTTTCATAAAGGACTGCAGATACAATATACATCTAATCGACAAAGTATGTAACTACATTTTTTTTACGCAGTGGCTTATTCTGAACTTTGTTATCTGCTTATCTTTTGCTCTTTAAATGCGATTAAACGTGGTTCACGTTGCTGTATATATACGGTCGCATGGACCTCGAAGCGTGGTGTTGGAGTAACAGTTGCTCACTTTCATTTAATGAAGTGTCCGTTTGTCTCATACGCTTAGCAATCATAGATTTTTAAGGTACTTATGAGAGTCATTTGTAGCAGCCGAAAAACTAAAAAAACATTAAACAACGTCACAACCACAGAACATGTTGACACAGGATAAAACTATATGAAAATAATATTAAACATGTAGTAACTTAGCATTTATTTTGGCCACTACAGTCTCTATATATTATATAATTATATTTTGCAACATTCTCTGTGTTACTGTTTTATACATTAGCTGTTCACCAATAATTGCGTTTTTTATGTATGCATTGTCAGGGATCATGCACAAAAAATAATCTCATAATTAAAAAGAGGCTTTAGCTACTAGCCAATTTTCATCTGCAAATGCATTTGCTTTGATTTAAAACTTATTTTATGCCATGTAGAATTTACTTTGATATGCAGCTTTATACAGTATGATTGGTATTTTCTAAATATGTGCTCACATGACAAATTGTACACAGTTTTCTAGATTAAAGGAGCAACACATCTTACCCTGCTCCCTAACTGTTGTTTTTGTGTGTCTACAGCCTCTGTCTTGCCATGGGCTTAACTAAGCAGTACCTGCGCTATGTGGCGAGTGCTGTATTTGGAGTGATCGGCAGTCAGAAAGCCAACATCGCGTTTGTGACCCTCAGGGGAGGAGAGAAGGGTCGATATGTCGCTGTGGGAGCCTGCGAGCATGTGTTCATATGGGACGTCCGCAAAGCTGAGAAGGTACTTGCTTTAAATGGTTCGAAAATTGCTTATAGTAAATTCACTTATCAGTTTATATGAACCACATATATGTTGATCTCACCCTTTTTATTTCTCAGGTTCTTATACTTGAAGGTAAAAAGCATGAGGTGACATACCTGTGTCCTTCTCCTGATGGTGTTCACATAGCGGTGGGTTATGAGGATGGAGCTGTGCGTGTCTTTAATCTGCTCAACGGTGAAAGCAACATCTCCTTCAGTGGACACAAATCAGCTGTCTCAGTTATTAAATATGATGCACTGGGTGCTCGTCTCTTCACTGGCTCCAGAGTAAGATTTACAGTTCATTCATTACAGTTCACAGATTTTCAGTTTTACATAAACTAAAATCATTTTCTTTGTTGTTTTTTTATTTTAGGACACAGATGTGATTGTGTGGGATATAATCAATGAGTGTGGTCTGTACAGACTCAAAGGACACAAAGATGCAGTCACACAAATTTTGTTCTTGGAGAGCAAAAACCTGCTGATTACAAGGTAAAGCGGTCTTTATATTTTATTGGAGTAAATTCAACACTTAAAAATACTCATTGTATTATATTATGTTCATTCATGCACACCATTTACCAGAATATAAGTAGCTTTTTATCATCTAAAATGTGCTGTGACATTAAAAATAAAATTAACGCCAAAAACACAAAATATTTGTATTTCTGCAATAAGTGAGAGGTACAGTAGGCCAAGTTTCCCACATGCCAGTAGTTTCAGTTTCACTTTAAATAAATGTGTTTAGGCTCTATGTATATATTTATAATAAACATTGTTTATTATGAATGGCACAAACATTTTATTTTTTCATTACTGCAGTTCTGTACTAAATACATTTAAAATTGAAAGGATTTGAGTGAGGGTAACCAAAATAGTTTGTAATTTTTGTAAATATTTTGTTTAATTTGCTGTATTTTACCGTATGTTTCCTCAGTTCCAAGGACAGTTTTGTGAAGTGGTGGGACTTGGACACACAGCATTGTTTCAAGACCATGGTGGGGCATCGCACTGAGGTAAACAGGATCTTTCTGAAATATACAATACAACAATTTAAATGCTTTTTTTTTTTTTGCTGCTTTGGTGTCAACATAAATCAGTACTGTAAATGATTACTGGGAGTTTACTGTAAATGTCTGAGCTTAGGTTTAGCTTAGGCATTTAGTATCTTGAAGAAAAACATAAGGTGCTTTGTTACTTTACTTTTGGACAATGAGCATCCAGCACTATCCAAATATCTATTAGTGTTGTAATACAGTGCCACATTATCCAATCTCTGTAGGTATGGGGGATGGTCCTGTTGAACCACGAGAGTAGGTTGCTTACAGGGTCTGCTGACAGTGAGCTCAGAGCCTGGGACATTCAGTACATTGAGGAGGTAAGGCATATCACTCATGCTGTGCCAAATTGTTACTTTGTAGGCTGAATTACATCACAGTAGTCTTGAATGTGATACTTGATCTCTTATATAGAGAATGCAAACTGATCTCATATATTCAGAATGACATTAAAGTTTCTTCACAGGGTAAAGAAGTGGGGGAGCCACAGGTAAAGAAAGTCAGAACTCTTCTTGAGAACGAGGAGGAAGATGAGGAAGGACTTGACGAAGAGCCAGAAGAAGTAATATTTCTTCCAGTATTCTCTTCAGTGCACCCTGTTCATTTAATTAATGTATTTAGTGGATACTTAGTGACTTGAGATGACACAATACACCTCACTTAGGGTTTTCCTTTAAAAGATCTGATTTCCATCCACAGCGAATTCTCAGCTGTAAGAAAGCTGGTTCTGTTTTGAGGGATGCCAGAGACAGAGTTGTATCCTTGGTCACAGACACCAAAGCTAAAGTGCTAGCATGCCATGTAAGTATGTTTCTGTTGTGTATACTAGTGTTTTTAAAAAAAATAACCACTCTTTTTATCTTGGACGGTAATGTTGAGAAATACCTCATTAAAAGTAGCTACGCAATAATTAGGCATTGCAAATTGCAAATTTTTTTTTTTTTTTTAAATCTCCACAGGGTCTGGATGCTACACTTGAAGTCTTTACTGTACTATCGGAAGAGGAGGTCCAGAAAAAAATAGCCAGAAAACTAAAGAAAGCCAAGAAAAAAGCAAAGTGTGTGAGACCTCTGTTTTGAAATGTGAAGTTGTTACTCTTAAGCTTTTCTGATATTCTGATGAACTGTTACGTTATGCAGGTCTCAAGAAGGAGCAGAGGATGGGCCTGAACCTGTAGTGGAGAGGAAGTTGAGTGATGAGATCCAAAAGCTGGCAAACATAAGGGCATCATCCAAGATCAGGTCAGAGAGTGCTTCTGAATGTAGTCACAGTCCTTTTGTGCGTGTTACTGGTATTAAGTATTGATGATAACATTTTTTTTCCATCTACAGATCAATGGACTGTCTTTTAGTTCCTAACGGAGAGATGAAGCTTGCTCTTCTGCTGCAGAATAACACAGTGGAGACATACACTTTGAAGACTACAGAGAAGAATCCTACTGGCAATAAAACCTCTCGCCTCACACTGAGCGGTCATCGTAATGATGTCAGAACGCTGGCCTTCAGCTCAGATAACATAGCCATCCTCTCCGCATCTGGAGAGACCGTCAAAGTGTGGAACAGGTGAGTGTGATGATGACAAGTGTTTCAATTTATTTGCGTGGGTTCATAGATTTTGAGTCCTTAACATGAAGTATCTTCTTCGGTCAGGTCCACCTTGCAGGTCATTCGTACCATGGGATGTGAATATGCTCTCTGTTCGCTATTTGTTCCTGGAGACAGACAGATTATCTTAGGAACAAAGGTATGTAACTATTTACTTCTCAGTTGTCAATCAATAAAGAGATATTTCACCTTAAATTCTGTCGTCATTTGCTTAACTTCATGTCTTAACTTTATTATAAACCTGCATAACTTTCTTCTGTGGAACACGAAATGAGATGGTTTGCAGAATACCTGCCATGACTATAGGCTCTAAAAATTACAAAAAAAGAAGGCAAATTTAAAGCTAGATGCTATATGCTTTTGTGCATATTTCACATTAGCTTTAGTTTTATGTGCTTTTGTCACTTTAATTATTGTTTATTTCTGTTTTAGTACTGATATTTAAACTAGGTGTGTGAAGACAAATTGTGCCAACTAATTGACATCAGGTGCCATTAGTTCTGGCCTTTTCTTGTAACCGAACATGAGCCAGCAACTTTGAAAATGCATGAATCAGATTTGAGTGAGATGTTTTCTGAATGCTAATTAAAATCCTGAAAGATTTTCTGTTGCAAAATGTTTAGTCCATATATCCTTTACTATGAAAAATGAATTTTTCATCATTCTTTTTGTCAGAGTGGGAAGATTCAGATTTTTGACCTGGCCTCAGGAAGCCTTCTGGAGACGACTGACGCCCATGATGGAGCTCTTTGGTCCATGTGTCTCTCTCCAGACCAGGTATAATATCGATCTCTCTGCTGAAAGACAAAGAGCTTCTCATCCCTACAAAACACCAGTCTGTGACTACAGTAAATTCCTGACTCTACTCCAAAGACAGTAAGCTGTCAGCAAGGGTTTTAGCTTTATGTGAACATCTTTGACTTTGATTTGTGTGTGTTAATGCAGAGAGGGATTGTAACTGGTGGTGCTGACAAGACTGTGAAATTCTGGGACTTTGAGCTCATAAAGGATCAGGACTCTGGGAAGAACAAGTGAGTTATTATCGGTGATCACAAGATCTCTCATCCAGATTTCTCCATCTCTCTTTCTCTTTTTGGCTTTAATGTATCATTGCTTTGTGTATCCCACAGGAGACTGACGGTGAAGCACACACGCACCCTGCAGTTAGATGAGGACGTGCTGTGTGTGCGCTACAGTCCTGACCAGAGACTGCTGGCTGTGTCTCTTCTCGACTGTACGGTCAAGATCTTTTACACAGACACGCTAAAGGTAAACCACAAGCACAGCATATAGCATTACAATACTTTTCTCACACCACAACACATCATGTTAAATCCATACATAAATCCTATACTTTGTAAAAAATGTTAACAGTGTCCAACAAAAAGACCACTGTTAACCACTCAAATTACATTTACTTAGAGACATTTTACCACCAATAAACATCCTGACACTATATGCAGACAGGACCGGTTTATATCAACATCCGTCTTGGGTGATCTGACCACATTAGCTGAGACCGACTTGCCTTTTTCATCGAAGGATAACATATGTCTCAAATGTGTCTCTACAGCTATGAACTCATACATCACGTGTCATGTTGATCAAGTGCGAAAAATAAAGAAAAAATGTTGCTCAGCACAAATGAGATATTTCAAATAGAATGCATTATGTTTAATTGCAATTTTATTCAACGACTTGTGACTGATCTTCAGTTCATGTATTCATGATAGGTTATACTGTGATTAAAAAGTCTTGAAAGTATTATAGGACTGATGGATGGATGAGATTTCAATAATTCAATAATTTTCTTATTTATAATTATCATATATTTTAATAATTGTTTAAATTATTTACAATTTTTAAATGTTACTATTGTTTTTTTAAATAATTGTGAAATAAGTGTTTAAAAATAATATAAAATAGTATTTTAAAACCTTTTTTTGTATTATTTAGTTTTTTTCAAAGAAAATGATTACTTACCCAATTCCCTTTTCCATCCACAGTATTCTCATACTTGTGGAAAAAGATATTTAAAATGTGCCCTATTCAACCTTGTATTTCATTTATATTTTCATAAATATTATACAAACTATAAATGGGGCCACAGAAATATGTCAGCACATTATAAATAACCAATCACCACTCATGCAATATGTCGTCACCATGCCTAATGCCCGACTCTACCTAAAACAACAGCAGTGCTTTACAGGATAGATATAAGAGCTGTGCAGAATAATAAGAGATTTGCCCTCTGTCTCAACTTCTAGTTCTTCCTGTCGCTGTATGGACACAAGCTGCCCGTTCTGTGCCTGGACATTTCACATGTGAGTGCACTGGCTGACACGACACATCCTGTGAGTTATTCTGACGAATGGCGTAATTGTTTTGCAATGTTGTTTGTGGGTTTCTGTATGTGTTCTGCAGGACAGCGCTTTAATAGCCACAGGCTCAGCAGACAGAAATGTGAAGATTTGGGGTTTGGACTTCGGAGACTGTCATCGCTCTATGTTTGCACATGACGACAGGTAATAAAAACACTGCTGCTCGTATAATGACGCATTGCTGGCGCAGTCTGTTCTCCATCACATTACCTGTGCGGTTTTTTAGTTATATTGTTATTGAAAGTTATGATACCGGTTGATGACAAGTACAGTGATTTCAGTGTTCGGTCAGGTGTCGCCTACCTCCGGTGCTGACATCCCTCCAGTGCCTTGAGCTGTAATCACTGGATGACATCAGCCCAGATGGTCATTATTTGTCATCTACTGTTCTTTCCTTGTTGTCTTTCCTCTCTAGTGTCATGTTTCTTCAGTTTGTCCCTAAAACCCATCTGTTCTTCACTGCGGGAAAGGACAGAAAGATCAAGCAGTGGGATGCTGACAAGTTTGAGCACATCCAGACATTGGAGGTGACCTTCTCTAATAGTTGGACTGCATTCAATAGGCATTTTTCCATAGCCGGAATGAGTTTTCCAAAGGTCGCTAAGGTGGAAGTAGCTGTTATATTGAAAGGATTAGAGTTATAATAAGAGCCCAGTCAATATGCAGCAGAGGCTGATTGCATTACGTAAGCCACAGTCTGCTTTTGCTTAAGCCCTAATCAATGTAATCACTGACAAAGATGTATTGGAACTGTTGCATTATTGCAGACACTCTCATGTCCTTGACTGTGTTTTTAAACTTTGACCCTTGGATGTTCCTTAGGGTCATCATCGTGAGGTCTGGTGCCTGGCCATCAGTCCCAATGGAGACCACATCGTCTCCTCGTCTCATGATAAGTCCCTCAGGCTATGGGAGAGAACGAGGGAGCCCATCATCCTGGAGGAGGAAAAGGAGATGGTAAGTGCTTGGTTTTTTTAGCAGAATGTCACAAAGCAGAAAACGGGGTTGATGGTATTAAATACATATAGATCTATGTTTACACCTCTGATAGACTTCTGTCATCTTCAACTTAATTAATATAGAATGTAAGGGTAACACTTTAGTATAGAGACCAATTCTCACTATCAACTAGTTGCTTATTAACATGCCTATTATTAACATATTTGTTGTTTATTAGTACTTAT
>SCHK01190279.1:0-17767 GCA_004124795.1 Poropuntius huangchuchieni | reverse complement strand
CCTTACTCCAGAGAGTATGCTGCTTTCCCCATGGTGTGTAGTTTGTTAATGTAAAAATACTTAAACCTTACTTAAAAATAAGTGTTTTTATTAATTCAGTTTTAAAATGTGTTATTTCAGCCTTTCGTGAGACCCGAGACCAAGTTCTGGCCCACAATTTCAAGGATCGATGACATCTATGGAGACCAACATCTCGTCTGCACCTGTCCACCCATGGACGTCTACGAGTCTCCATACGAGGAAAGGGCTTCTTCGTGACCTCATTACTCAATGAAATGCTACTTCATCCAAATGAACCATTCCCATCAAATATGATCATTTTATTCTTCCCTGTGATTACAGTCTCTTCGGTACGTTCATGGTGCATCAAATTTCCTTTTGCATACAATGCACAAATAGCTGGCCTCTCCTCCTCTGTTACTCTACTAAAACAATCCAAATCTGATTCAGATACTGTAATCGACCTGTATAGGGGTTCGTTTTTTGTTCTTTTTATATTTTTCTTCACTGTATAAAAATATTTGGGTGTTTTGGTCTGTTTGTAGGCATAACTTACTGGCACTGTTCTCAATGTTAACATTAATTTTATAGATGTAATGTAAGTTTTCTAATTATTTAAGAAATAGAGCCTGTTTGTAGCAATTTAATAAATATTTTAAACGAACATTGGTTTATATACGTTTCCTAAATCAATGGTATTATTCCACGTCACACAACCAGCATGCATTCTAATTTGAAATGGAGTTAAGCTGCGTTTCATACTGATGATCGTTTCTCTTTTTCCATAAGTTTCCAGTCAATATTCCTAAAAATAAAAGCAGTCCAAGGTTTCGGTTTGAAGCAAATTTTTTCCAGCAGTCCTCAGGTCTGTTGATGTCCACAGCGTAGATCTATGGAACACAGAATAAATTATTCATTTTTTTTATGTAATAAATTTAAGAGCGCTTTTCATATACTTAATTAATCTGGCATATCGTGTAATTTAATTTGGAAATTATTTTTTTTATTTTATTTTTTTTACAAATAATATAACCCAAAGTTGTTTGTTTGTTTGTTTTTCTTCATTTGTCTTCTTGTAACCCCAGGCAGGCTACTATTATCAAGTACAGTCTATCTTGCTCACCTGATGTGCTAGATGAATGGCCACTGCAGACACTGCACAATAGTAGGGCAAAGTCTGGTCCGCATTAGCTCCTGCTAGAACCAGCCCTGACACCATAGCCCCAGTGAAGCCACTCAGCCACAGTTTGGTGTTCTCCTGAAACCTCAGAGCTGTAGACTTCACTCCCACTTTTAAATCATCATCTTTGTCCTACTCAAGATGAGAAAATGGTTCACAAAATGTACACGAGGCACAAATTTATGTTGGGGTGTGATAACTAATCACATACTGTACCTGATGGGCATAGATCGTGTCATAAATCAATGTCCACATGACACCAGATACATAAAGAGGTAAACACACGGACCAGTCACATGATCCCTTCACAGCAGACCAACCCAGAAGAGCACCCCAGTTAAAAGTGAGACCTACAAAGGCAAAGAATGTAAAGAATGTTAAGTGTCAGAAATACTTTGAGCAAATCTTCAGCAATAATACGGACGGAAAGTTTAAAAACTGGTTATGGCAGTGTTTTCAAACTCAATTCCTTGAGGGCCACAGCTCTTCACAGTTTTGCTCCAACCCTCATCAAACACACCTGATCCAGCTAATCAAGCTCTTCAGGATAACTAGAAACTTCCAAGCAGGTATGAGTTGGAGATAAACTCTGCAGAGGTGTGGCCCTCCAGGAATTGAGTTTGAGACCACTGGTTAAGGTTACACACCTAAAACAAACTGTGGCCAGTATGTGATTCTCTTCATGAGGGGGTATGTGACCACCAGCGACAAAGAGGCGGCTCCAAGAGCTATGCTAGAAATGGGAAGTCACAGTTTTAGTTAGTAAAATTAAAGTTGCCATGAAATAGAAATTATGATCATCTTTTCATCTCCATTTAAAGATATATCAATACAATAAATATTAATACAATATCAACTTGAAAGTTACAATCCTACTCCAGTCCCAAATGTTGGTAACACTTTAGTTGCTTATTAGCATGCATATTACTATAATATTGCCTGTTTATTAGCATCTATAAAGCACATATTTATGGCTTATTCTGCATGATAATATTTTAGATCCCTTAAGCCTACCCCATACCTAAACCTAACAACTTTACTATTAATAAGCAGCAAATTAGAAGTCTGAGAGAAAAGTCATAAATAATAGTTAATGTGAGAAGTGGTCCCCAAACCAAAAAATATTGTGTATAAATACTGTAAATTATAAAGCACCTGTAGTAATTGAGGCAGAGCAGAACCCCCAGTGCTAAACTCAGCTGGCCTCCGAGGAAAACCAGAGCCTGAAACGGTGTGATCTCCCCCGATGCAATGGGCCGAGTGGCTGTCCTTGACACCTACCAGAAATATGACATATCCCAACATCAGATTCCAGCAGCAGCCATAATCCAGGTGGTCCATTTCCTTTCTTTCCTGAATCTTGTTAAACAGTCTAAACTGTAACAATCATGTCACCCACCTTTTCAAGATTCAGCTTGATTAAACTGACAAAACATCAACAACCCACATCCTTGAACACTCATACCAACTTTATTCTTTCTACGAACTACACTCTTAAAAAATAAAGGTTCTTCCTTAGCGTCTATGGTTCCATCAAGAACCTTTAACTTTCATGGAACCTTTTCATTGCACAAGAAATTCTTTATAGTGGAAAAAGTTGCTTTAGATTATTAAAATAGTTATTTTAAAAGAATTGTTCACCCAAAAATATGAGCAACAACAACTGTTTCATTTTTAGCAGTCTTCAAAATATCTTCTTTTATGTTCAACATAAGAAAGAAACTCATACAGGTTTGGAATGACATGAGAGTGAGTAAATGATGATAAAATGTTAATTTGTGGTTGAACTATTGCTTTAAGAACTGTTCACTGAAAGGTTCTTTGGGGATCCCAACATGTATTACCATATTTTTTAAATATCTCCTTTTTTACAGAAATAAAGCCATACATGTTTGAAATGACATAAGGGTGAGTAAATTATTATCTGACACAGTTTATGGCTAATGTTACAGCAAAGTCACCCAATTCTACTGACACACTGACCCATGTAAGATTAGAAAATATTTTAGGCTTAATCTGGATGAGAAGATGGCAAAGATGAAATTTCGACCACTAGTGGAATAGATATCCACCATGCTGAATGTTCTCAAATAATGAAGCAAAAAGATGACTTTCTGGGACTAAAGGAAGAACACGATGCAGTAAACAATCAATCTACTTCTGTACTCTTACCTTCTTGTCGAAGTCTTTATCCCACATGTCATTGATTGTGCATCCTGCTCCTCTCATAAGCAAAGCTCCCACACCGAAGAGCGCAAGCATGCTCAGATCAGGAAGGCACCCCGGGTCTGCCGCCAGCCCAATACTCCACGTACAAGGAAGATACAGCAGCCACGTTCCTACAAGAACACAACAATTTCTATTTCACTGAAACAAAAAACAGCTTGCAACCAAAAGAACATCCTGGAAAAAAACAACACATTAATCGCCGCTCACATGAGCTCAGCTCACCTATGGGTTTGTCCAGTCTCATTAATCTGAGGTACGGCTGAACAGATGCCGGGGCTGCGTTCACAATCCCAGCAGGAGTGAGGCTGAAGAACCTTCTGACACTGTTGTGACCTGCCAGTAAAGGAGGCCATATTCTCTGTTTGTGATCATCACTTTGGTTAAAGCAGGATCCAGGCTGACAGAAGGCTGTGGTGATGTTTTTATGCTGCCTTCTGAGACTTGAAAGACGGGCAGAGCAGATCTGTGGAAGACTTTTCCTCACTGCATGTGACTGAAGCACTCCCAGCAGTCTGGTGGACATCATCTTGTCTGTTGAGCTGTCATGACCAACTTTTACCAAGAGATGTCACGACTGCAAAGTAGCGAGGAGCTTCATTGTATACTTGCATTCATGTGCAGATGAGGGAGCTCTTCAGGAACAATGAACCTGACAATACAAATCACAGAGAACACAATACACTGATTACTGATGAGTCATGAAAATGGCAAGTTGAGTGAATGAGGCTTTTTCTTTTGATATTTTGTGCCAGTATTCCGTAAGTGTAGTCACACTTAATACAGTTTTAAGATATTCAATATTACGCTGCTTCTGTTACACTTAACACTTGGCTAGGATGACCCTTGAAATGCCCCTTATTGACTAATCAGTGGTGTTACAAACAGCAACAAGCGTCGCTAATATGTTAAATACGGAGAGAAAGATAGATCAGCTTTGTCGATCTTCTTTCCTCGTTTAATCGTTTGTAAATCATTCTTGTCTGTTTGACATATTGAACTTACAGCGCTCTGACAGCAATTTTGAAGTCCTTTACGTTGTGTGCGACGATGTCGAGTTCCCCCTGAAACGTTGTTAATCGAATGGTTCCGCCTTTTGATTTATTTTACTNTCCTTTACGTTGTGTGCGACGATGTCGAGTTCCCCCTGAAATGTTGTTAATCGAATGGTTCCGCCTTTTGATTTATTCTACCGTACATGCTTTCTTTCATGATATTCAGTATTTGTAAGCTCCAGTGTGAGATTACATGTACAGAAATATTACAGTCATGAGATGCTATAAAACAGTGTTAAATATGCTTTAATTAAAGTTACTACATCAAAGATGTTTCATTCAAATGTATTAAGTCTAATTAAATTGTAATGTACAGTTATGACAAAGCAAGCATTTTAACAAGTTATAACATTATATAACAAATATATTAATATGTTATATAGATATGTTGTTATATAATATGTTATATAAAATAACAAAATACTTTGTATGTGGTCAATTCCTCTGTTTTTAACATTGGATGGGCTTTGTTTGATATTATTTTATTATAATCTAAATAGTATGGGTTTAAATAAAATAGCAATTCTTTCTCATAAATGTAAAACTCAGTTTATTTCACAGGCGGTCCCTGCTCCTTCTCTCCATCCAGATGTTTATGATTATAATGTTTATGATCCAAATTACAACTAAATAAAATTGTGTATTTAATTTGACTGATCCTTTTTAAATCTCGCGAGCCAATCTGCTAAACACAGTAACGTTACCAATTACCTCCCTCGCGTGGTCATTGGAAACCATTACAATTTACCAGTGATGTTGAAAATTAAAAACAAATAAATGTACACATTTGTCTTTTTTATTCGTGTTATTTGCATGTTCTGTGTTCTGACAGATATTAAGTTACATATTTACATAATATTTAAAATACTACATTTCCCACCCAGTTGTTTCTCATACAGTCATAATGTAGTCCACATGAATTTAAATATATATATATTTGGTAAACTTTAATTTGTAAATATCTTGACAACTTTTACATTCATTAAAGGGGCAGGACAGAAATCATCCACTACACGTCACGCTTGTCGTAGCTGAAACGAGACACCGCGCTCGCGCTTCCTGGTGTGTGTTCATGATGGGGGAGTGTGTGTCTGAGTGTGTGTTTGAGTGGGGAAGTGGCAGCATCTTCTGGGTACTTTGATTGCGCACTCCGAGCTCAAGGTAGGAAATCAAGTCAACTGTACAGTCTAGTGTAAACGAAGAAAATACTCGACTTATATAAGCTATAAACGGACAATTCTCTTAAATTCTGTTAGAGTTGAGAGTTTCCCTGTTTTCCCGGTGACTCTCTCTCAAGCAGACTGGATTCAAACACTGTATGGGCGGTGCGAGTTTACTTGACCCTCTGCTCTATTCATGATTGTGAAAATCTTTGGTATTTTGCTAAGTTAAGTAGTATACTTAACTATAGTTAAGTAGTTTTAATCAGTCATTGATTAATTAAGAATCAACTTAAACATTTATTTAATACTTTTTGGTAACACTTTTATTTTACACGTTACATGTACTTACTATAGAAGTAACTGTAAATTATGCATAATAACAAGCAACTAACCGTAAACCAAATCTTAACCCTAAGTAGGCTACTTGTTGTTAATTAATATTATCCAGTAATTACTTGCGTATTTATACTTCCAACAAGAAAACCTTAATGTGCAACCTACTTTTTAAATTTAAATTGTTTAAAAAATCCAGTGTTCAACGTTCAGTAGCCTATCTTGTAAAATGGTGGTCATCATAAATGGTGGTCATCATAATACTGAATGATTTCTAAATGTATCATGATATTTACATTCTGTAAAGAATACCATGGTGAAAATACACAGTATGGTACCATGTCCAAAAAAACTTTACCATACCAGTGCACTTTTGGTACTTTTGTACTTAAGTTAAGAACAAATGTTAAACTACACATTTTTTATCACTTTGCTGTTTTGTTCTTGTTCATTGACTCAGTTCAGTAACCACAGGAGATGTGTTAAGAGTCCTCAGCAGTAAAGAAAAACATTGGGTCACTGGAGTGGAGAAATGGCCGGTGACAAAACTACATCTGAGGATGTGCGCTCCTCCAGAGTCATCAGGGTGGTTTTCTTGGCACTGCTGCTTGACTTGCTGGGTTTCACATTAATACTTCCCCTGCTCCCCTCCATCCTGGACCACTACAGTCAAACTGGGGTAAGATCATCTTTTTAAGGTTAGGCCTATAATTTGAATATGTAGTTGTTATGAAATCTCAAAAGGAGTTTGGCTGGCTGTTTGTTCAACAAGAAATGCTGCTGTATTTGACTTAGATTAGTCATGCATGCAACTATAGACTGTGTGACAGTGCACAATTTACAATATTCCAGTCATGACATGTTCCCCTACTGATGACTGTCTAATTTATGTTAAAAAAGAAAGGATATACAGAGCATTTCCTGTACTAACGTCAGGCATGACTTAAGCAATTACATACTGAATGAGCTTTATAATACTATATGCTTTGTTCAAGAGATAAGTCTGTGGAAAGCCTCCAAGCTCAGAGCTGTTCTTTGTCATTTAATGAAGCTGACAATGGCTTCATTCACTTTTTCATCTAGCGCACACTCATTGAAATATTCCAATTAATGTGTTGTACTTGGCAGTGTATAACATTTTTTGCTCTGTTACATTGTTCTCCACTGGATAGTTGATTAGGTTTCTTACTCAGCATTTATCTTGTTTTCCAGTTGGAATATCTAAACATTCTTAAATCAAACTACATTTACTTTACAAGCAAACTGACTTAAGACTTAAGAAGTGTATCAAAATGAGGTAAGATTATGCTAAACAAATCTGTCAGTCGAGTAAGAAAAATGAACTTAAGTCATAGGAATAAAAGTAATTTTTTACCCCACTGACAGCGTAAATTCACTTACAGTAATTCTGATACATTTGTCAGAAAACAAGACCTTAAGTAATGTCTTAAGTAATTTTCCTTCTATATGTTTGCAATGGAAAACAACAAAAAAGAAAATGTTTTTTTACTGTGTATATAAAAACAGCTTTCACTTATAATTTTGCTGTTGTAATCTCTGTTCTACAGGACAGTGTGTATCAGTCATTACAGAGCATAGTGGACTGGTTCAGAGGGGCGGTTGGAGTTCCTATGGAAACGAAATATAACAGTGTTCTTTTTGGAGGTAACTTCATTACTCTGATGGATGTTGGGGGTTTCTTCAAATGCAGCACATAATTCAAATTGACCTTTTGTATTGAAGACGGGTACATTGTTTATCTTTGTGTCTTAGGTCTAATAGGCTCTCTCTACAGTTTGCTACAATTTCTGTCGTCGCCCATCACTGGGGCTCTTTCAGATGATTATGGAAGAAAACCACTGCTGCTGCTAACAACCGTAAGTATAGACAAATTAGATCATACAGGGCAGGGATTCAAACGTTTTTGTCAGTCAAACCCTTTTGATCTAAAATATTTACAGAAGTACACTCTGAGATTTTAAGTTAATATTTCAATAATTTAACAAAACATTTGCATGTTCTTGTGTTGGTCACATGGCATGCAGATAAACAAATAATAATTATTATTTATAAAACATGATTTAATGAATTATTAGATTCTCTGAATCCTGGATTGGGAAACCCATTTAGAGAGTATTATTTTGAATTACCATTAATGTATGTCAAACGTTTTTTCTTGCTAAATCTGTGAGGTATAAACTCGAAATCAAAGTCTGAATTGTGAGATGAAAAGTCACAATGCCTTTATTATTTATTATTATATGGCTTTCATGTTTTGTAGACCTAGTAGATCTGAGTTATATTTTGCTTGTTTTACAGGTAGGTCTCATTGCATCCTACATTCTGTGGGCTTTCTCTCACAGTTTTACCATTTTTCTGCTGTCTCGAGTGGTTGGGGGAATTTGTAAAGGTAATGTCAGCCTGTGCACTGCTATTGTGGCGGACCTGCCTTGCCCTAAAGCAAGAAACAAGGGAATGGTGAGTTATGGTCACCATTATCAGCAATTAATTTCTTCAGGGCAAATTTTACATTTTAAGCTTTTATCTTTGGAGTTGTTTGAATATTCACTGGGTTTGGTTTCTTCTGTTGTCAGGCAGTGATTGGTGTTGCTTTCTCCTTGGGGTTCACATTGGGTCCATTAATGGGAGCATACTTTGCTCTGAGACTCAAAGACTCTGAGGTGTTTTATCAAGGCCCTGCCATGCTGGCTGTCCTTTTTTCTTTAGCAGACCTGCTTTTTATTTTCTTCATGCTGCCAGAAACTTTACAAAAGGTCAGCAAAACTTTACACAATGTGACTTTAATTATAATCACTTCCTGAACAGACTTCAAATTAGTTGTAATTGCTTACAGCATTGTCTTAAATTATGTATGTAATGAATGTTTTTTATGACTCAGGGGACATCAGAGTCTTCAGGTATTCAACAATCTGGAGATCTTCTTCACCCTGTTGCACTTTTCAGTTTCACTGCTGTGAGAAGAACAGAGAATCCACCACCTGAACAAAGTGAGTGCATAAACTTTCAGCCAACCTAAAAGTGTTCACTTGCTGTCACAGCAAATTGATTATTAATTTACTTTCTTCCACAATAGAAATGCAAAATCTTAAGGTGCTTGGATTGGTTTACTTCACATATCTGTTTTTGTTCTCTGGGTTGGAATTCACTTTGAGTTTTCTGACACATCAGCGCTTCCAATTTTCCAGGTAAGGCCTGAATCTGAAGCTAACACGTCAATTCTGAACATCACAACTTACAACAACCTCTACAAAAGGCTATGGTTACTGCTTCTGCACATCAGTTGCTTATACAACAGCTTTCAAATTATAACATGATAAAGCACAGCATTGTCTTCAACTGATAAACTGTCTGTAGCAAATCTAGCTAATCGATTTTGAGTTAATGGACCAACTTAAACCATGAGATGTGACTCATGAAGTTGTTAAAAACAGCTTGTGGGTTTATTTGTGTGTAGTCATTAGGAACAAGGAAGTTTGGGAGAATTTATTATATAGCATAAAGAACCAGAATGGGGGAAAGAGGACAAAGGTTGAAGGAAAGTGTAGTTAACCCCTGGGATAATATACGATTTCCATTTACCAATTCAATCTTGGTCTTGCCTGAAGTTTTCAAAATGAAAGCCTTGTCTTCTTATGTCGTAGCATGCAGCAGGGGAAGATGTTCTTTTTCATCGGCATTACCATGGCAGTGATCCAGGGCGGATATGCCCGCAGGATCAAACCAGGTCATCAGATCCAGACTGTTAGCGTGGTAAACTCTTTCATGCATTACTGGATCATGAGTCAATTTAAATTTTCTTGCAATTTTCTTGGAATGCTGAAAGAATTTAATGATTAACTACTCTTTACTAGGCCTGTTACATTTTTGTTTTCATAAATGTGTATTTCAGGCAATTATATCACTTATACCAGCGTTCTTGCTCATTGGAACAGCATGGAATTTGACACTACTCTATTCTGGCTTATTTTTGTACTCTTTTGGTAAGCAAGTGTGCATCTGTCAGTATACAAATGCATTATTATTATTATTATTATTATCCAAAGAAATATTTACTTGTATTTTTGTTTATTAATATTTTAATTCTTTTTTTTTTTTCAGCTGCTGCGATTGTTGTCCCATGCCTTTCGACACAAGTGTCTGGACACGGTGGGATTATTTTTTTTCTAGTTTTGTCTAAGATTTATTTTCATAAGCTAACCATTTTGAGATTTTAGACCAATGGCTCACAAAATAATATATTTTTTTTAATGGTGGAATGGTGGTGACTAGGTTTGGTTACTGTGCTGCAAAGATTACAAATGATGACAGAATTTTTATTTTTTAGTGACCTGTCTCTCTCACACCAATTAGTTTGAATATATTTGTAGTATTGATGTCTATGTTGGTTTGTTAGGCTCAGCCAGTCAGAAGGGAACAGTAATGGGAATCCTTCGGAGTCTTGGAGCTTTAGCTCGAGCGCTGGGCCCTATTGTGGCTTCTTCAGGTAAAACAAAGCGGGGGAAAAAGTTATAATTTATATAAAATATTATATATATATATATATATATATGTGTGTGTAGGTGTGTGTGTATGTATCTTAACATGATTAATCAATTAATTATGTAAACAACAGTAACAGTAACTTACGATTGCAAGGGAATCATTTATAAATCAGTCTGTACCTTTGTTTGTTGCAATTTACAGCAAATCATAACATTATTTTACTTTTTTTTCCAGTGTACTGGTTGGCTGGAGCAGAATTATGTTTTATAATCAGTTCAGCATTCTTTATAGTCCCTCTGATTTTACTGAGTCAGCTGAGGAGACAGAAGGAGGAATGAGATTGAGACTTTTAGGCTTCAATCTTGTGTCATAAGAGGGTCAGACCCACTGATCTAGAAAGTCTTTCCATACAGATCAGTGATCAGACCTCTTTTTCCTTTCTGAAAGCATTAAAGCCCACTGAAGAAAGTTCCTCTAAGTAAAGTGTTTACTATAAAAAAAGGTACTTGTGCTTATGAAATTGGTTTACTTCACTGTTAAGAACAACAGACTGTAAATAGTAAAAATATATTTTATGAATGTATTTCTACAACACTTAACCAACAGATAAAAATCTTTGTCAGTGCTACTGTTTTATAGGAATGACACTATATATTTGGTTAATATTGCTGCATATACACATATTGATTGTATCTTTTCAATCAGATTTCTAAAAAAAATAAAGATGATTATTGTCTACTAGAATGTTTTATTAATCTTTCTTTTTGAATTAATTTGCATGATGATGATTTTTTTTATGTATTAATGCAAATTCAAGAAGAAACAAAAACATACAAGCAATTATATAGTATTTTATAAAAGAAAAAAGTCAAATTATTAGCAATGAACCTAATAGGAAAAGAAAGACAGGGTATACAAACGATTACACATTTTTACTCTGAAAAAAAAAAAACAGTTGCAAATAAACAGCAACTAACACATTAAAATAAACATGACATATACTTGTAGAAAAATATCACTGAAATAATATTTTCTTGTAAAACGTACTATAATCTGTTTTATTTACTACTTCGAAAATATATTTTTACAGTATAAAACGTTTTATTAATAACAGACATAGAAATTGTACCTAATTCAATGCTTAAAGACATTAACGCAAACAATTTACATTTCATATATTTACATTTATGAATGAAAAACTTAAAAAACTATATGCACAAACTTTTGGCCATATTCTTGTAATTAAAAATTAAAAATAGAGAAGAAACTCCTCCTAAAATATTATTTGCCATGCCATGCCATAAAGATCACATATCCTAGGTTTATTTTGGATGCTGAGAAATAAATACATCAAATATAATAATAAAAAATGAACAAAACTTTTCTTTTCGTGGAACATTAAATAATATAAAATACATATCTTTTGGTAAGCAGGTCGTCACCTACATTTTAACTCAGACATTGCAACCCGTGTGTTGAGTAATGTCTTACTGTCAGAACACCCTTCATAATAAAAGTCCCCGCACCGACTGATCTTGTTGTCAACTTTGAGCTTAATCTTTAATTATTTGGCCTACCAGTTTTACATCTCAACCGAACGGAATACGTCTTTTTAAAATGGAGTTTGTTATAGGCCAGAAGGTATGATATATTTTACTATTTGTTGATTTTTTTATATATAGTTTACCATAACGACTGTGTTTACACTAGCTCAGATGTCTTGTCTACATGAGCTAACTAGAAATCCCATATGGTTTGTTAACCGACACAGAAGAGCTGCTGAAAGCTGTCGACAGCTAAACATGTGACACACTGAGCCTCTATCATGTTATTTCACATGTAAGGATGGATCTCACATATTAGAGTTTGAATCAAAGAAGTTTGCATGATGTCGTAGCTGGCTGCTAACCGATACAATAACATTATCACCATTACGACAGCAGTCCTGCAAAAGCCTTATATAAATTTACTTATGAACTCCTAAAACAATAAACGTCGGTGTTTAACTAATATTAAACCGTATTTTTAACCGTTGGCCCTGAACGTGACTATGGTTGAGTGGATTATGACATAAAACTGTTTACTGAGCGGTGTTTAGTCTTTAATTTGGTTGCTGCGTCATTATTTGTCATTTACACATGGATTCAGCATCGTTTGTTTAAACGCAGATTTGTGAACTCCATACAGAGATTGGTTGTTTTATTTATTCAACTTAATTTCAGTTCAAGCATGTTGCCTTATCACCGTCTGTTCTTTGAACCTGTCTCTGTGCTCACAGATAATGAAGGCTGGAGTTCTGGATCCTCTGAAGTTGTTTGATTCATAGCTTTCCACAACAAGACAAAATGGAGGATCATTTAAAAAGGTAAAAATAACTGACAATGTGGAATCTTTATTTGCCACTTTATTATTATTTTATTTTATTTTTTTACTTTATTTACCAGCCAGAGCATTTACCAGCATTGAAAATTGACTCATTAATCTATTTAGATTCTAGTTCTAGTTAAAGGCTCAAAAAGTGATGGGATACTTAAAATGTATCAAATATCAACTACCAAACCAAGTACTTTCTGCAAATGTGACAGACCTTCAGAACTAACTTCACTTTCCCTGGGAGACCCGTTCATGACACGGAGGGTGGAAGAAACAATATAGTGGCTAAAATTGATTTTGTTTTGAAATTGTGGCCGTGAAATTACCTAAAATTAAAAAAAAAAATAGATATAATAAAATTAAAAAGAGGGAATGAATTGTGGCCACAATTTACCGAAACATGGCCATGAATTAAGAAGTTGTGTGAACAAATTTGTAATTTGTTACCACAGTATGACTCCATACTTTCCTGAATCATTTTTTGAAAATGGTGTGTGTGTGTGTGTGTGTTTAAGATTAACTAAAGTCTTATGGATTTGTAACTACATGAGGGTAAATAATGACGACAGAATTTTCAGTTTTTGGTGAACTACATCTTAACTATGAATATTTTCTGCTAGCGTCTGACTGCAAGAAAGTGTCTCAATCCTTCTTGTCTTCACTTTTTTTAAAAGCAATTTCAATTGTCCAACTGCTTTTTCGGGTCTGCTTTAAATCACAATGCACTGAAGAAAAACAAACAAAATCTGTAATCTCTAGTTTTGACTAGTTCAATGATTTTTATTGTTTATCGGTTTTTATCTTTATTGTATCTTTATACAGAGCTCCATATAAAAACAAGACATGCCAGTCATCACACGAGGACTGGTTCAAGAGAAGGCAGAGATCAGTAGACAGTCAGCATGACGTGGCATCAAGAACTCACGTCATTAACAGCAGCTCTCACACTAACAAGAGCGCTGATCTCAAAACCCAACGTGGTCTAAACGATGGTTCAAACAAGCCAACTGGAAAGGTCTGATTCTATTACGGCCATTTGGATGATTTGATTCTATATAATGTTTCACATTCGAAAGCCTAATAAAGTTTTTCAATCTTTCAGATACAGAAGGACAGCAGAGCTGAGCCTTCCTCTCAGGACAAAAGAATCAGCAGGAGATCAACAGACAGAGGTGCTTATTCCCTTAAAGAAGCCTTTTAATAATAAAAATTCCTGATTAAATCATAACTGGATCATTTGTTTCTGCTTTCAGGTTACAGAGGGCCCAAACCTTCCTCAAACCCTGCAGAGAGAGCCAAATCAGCCATTACATGTAGTAGCGCATTTGAAATGAAACTTGCTGATTTCCCTGAATTAGGTGATATCACACCCAGCAACCCTACAGTAGCTTCCCTGCACCAGGAACCATCAGTGTGCGCTGGTGCATTAATGCCAGCAGAGCGCAAGAGTTCACCAGCACCCATCTGAAGCAAAACCTTCATGCATGGTGATTTGGACCAAAGAACTCATTGTTCTGTTAAAGCACAAGCTGTTTACTAACATGTGCTGGCTTTATGGCCTCAATGAAACTTTTTTTTTTATTATTCTTATTAGAATGTACCAAAACGAAGAACTAAGTCAGCACAAGTCTCATTCAGTGGAAAGTGTGACGTGGCATCAGCTGTCACAGCAGGTGAAGATCTGCAAACATTCTTCAGAAATCAATCAATTTTCTTAATGTACATCTTTCTTTGTCTTATGGTACGTTCAAGTCATCGTATTAATGAGTTAGGAACTTGTAATTACGATGTCAGGAGCTTTATTCACTTTGTTCGCAGCAAGATGTTAATGTACCCATATTCAGCAAAATTATTTAACTTCTAGAAAATGATGAATAAAGAATGCACATCAGTGTGCTGCTTTTTTATTCAATTTATAAAGGTGCTGTAAATTGGATAGTTATATATTCTGTTGTAATTGTACAATATGCTTGTATTTTGTTAAAGCAGCATGCTAGTAAGTGGGGAGGAAAGCAATTTCATTCATTTCAACAATTCACCTATATGTTTTCACTGATTCATGTGTGTTCGGGCTCATAAATAAGATCTTGACAAAGAATGCACCGTTATTTTGCACCGTTTGTAGTTGTTTTAAGGAAAAGATGTGTTGTTTTTCTTATTGAATATTCAGTTTCGCTGGGAAATGCATCATGTTACAGAAGTGGCTTGTAAATCTTTTTAAATGAGATTTTTAAGGTAAAAATCAATACTAAAAGAGTTAAATGTATCAAATTGTTTAAACCCCAATTTGATTTAGATCAGGACAGCGCAGTATCCAATCCCACTGGATCTTCTGCTCAGTCCTGGGCAAACATTGCTTCTCAGCCTCCCAGAGTTATCCAGAAAAGCCTCGAAGCCAACACACTGTCTCAGGTAAACTGCTGCCTTGTTGATTAGCATTTTTCAACTATACAAAAGAGACACAATTTTCACTTTATTTTATCGTGACTAGGAGGATTTAACCACACAGCCAGTAGAACAGAGAACAGAAAAGAAGAAGAGGAAGAAAAAGAAGAAATCCAAAACAGCATCTGAAAACGCAGAGGAGACATTAGAGGAACATCTGATACAGCAGGAGCCTCCCAAGTTTGAGGTAAAATCTGTAATTAAAAAATAGGTGTGATTTGATATTTTCTGATATTGGATTTTAGAAGTTTCATGTTTAAATTGTTACTTGGAAATAACTTGCTCTATAAATCAGTTATTTGTAACCTAAAGCTATTAAAACCATTTAAGTTCATTGAAATAAATCTAAAATAAAATATATATTAATATTAGATGTAAATGCTTAAATTAAGTACTGAAACTAAAAACTAAAATATAAAGTAGTTATATAGAAATATAAAAAAACTAATAAAAATGACAAAAGCACTAAAAAACTAATTATATAATTAATACTATAAATAATACAAAAAATAATAATATAAATAATACTAAAATAACACTATACATTACATTTTAGAGGCTTATTCACTGTTTTGCACTTTTATTTTATAATTGTTAAAATATTTTTTTTCTAACTTTCTTGTATTTCATGTCAAAATCATTGATTTTCCTATTTTTTTTGTAGGATGAAGAGGAATTCCCAGACCTGTCACTTGCATTTGTGAGTTCATTCTTTTGGCCTGAGCAACTCTTCATGCCAGCAGTTCATATAAAATGTTTATGTTTGCACCTGTTAATTGTATCATCTGTAATTATATTGATTAAGGAGCTGAAAGGACATTCAGTAGCACAAAAAGAGGGAATGTCCTTACACAAAGGCACTATACCCACTTCTGCCTCCAGTGACCCTAAGAAAACACAGGTTGGTGTGTGTTTCCAGGGCGATGTTTAAACCCCATCTAATCTGAAAGAATGTGCAATTGATATGTAAATCCGAATGTAAAATTAATGACTAAATGTTTTGTCTAAGAAATGAGATGGTTACACATTGTAGTTGTTTCATATCGCCTCTTATCTCAGCAGACTAGTCAGAAGAAGTCAAAGGTTCCTGTAAAGCTTGACCTTGGAAACATGCTGGCCGTTCTTGAGGAGAAGCAACAGTCTCAAAAATCCAAACAAGACCAGCGACCGCTAACACTTTCAGGTATTTGGCTGAAAAGTATTAGCAGATACTCTTTATAGGACAATATTATAATTAAAATTGCTGGTGTGTTAGTTGGAGGAGCTCTACCTGTAGTCCACAAGGAACCTAGAGTTCAGAAAAAGCCATGGCAGCAAGAGAAGACACCCCACAATCCGCTGGACTCCACCTGTCCATTAGTGAAGAAGGGCAAACAGCGAGAAGTTCCCAAGGCGAAAAAACCAACACCACTCAAAAGAGTGAGTCCAGTTTCCACTTAAAGTTGCAGGGTGTGATTTCTGTGCCACTGATGTTATCAAACGCGACTCATTTAATGTTTGGTGCAGAAATTACACTTATCTTTTAAACCTGTTTTTCTTCAGCGTTCCTAAAGATGTTTTACTATTTAAACCCATAAGGTCATTCTTCGGGAGAGAGAGGAAAGGAAACAGAACCGCCTGCTGGAGGAGAGAGACCCGGCCCGAGTGGTCACCGAGGCTGGAGAAACAGAAACTAGTAATAGTGAGAATCCTTCTGAATCAAACCATGCTGACCCTGACCAACATCTTGACACAAGTATGAAACACAGCTCTGTAATATATTCACATTGTGGACAATTACTGAGGTTGATCAGAATATGAAATGTTTTAGTGTTGCCCAGCTTGGGAGCATCAGTGTTTTTCTAATATGTAGAATGGAATTGTCAATCTGTATCAGATATAGATGACAACCCTGAACTCGTTGGTATTGAGGAGTCAGAGAGTGGCCAGCCTGGTTCACCGTCTCATCACAAGTTGGATGACAGCATGTCAGAAAATGCAACACTAAAATCCTGGAATCCCAGCTCCAATCCCAATCTTCCTAAAATCCACAGCAGGAAGTTCAGAGAGTAAGAACATCAATTTTGTTTTTTGTTTTTATTTTTGGCTGTTTCTATTGTTTTGTTTTGATTTGTTTCTCAAACAGATTGTTCCCAAAAAGGCTTGAAGATGTAATTAAATGAATGCCTTATTTTCTGGTGATGATCAATTATTTTGAGTAATAATAATAACAACAGTAATAATTTTGAACAAAGGCAACAACAAAAACACAACAATAATTATAGTTATTATTATTACTACTATTATTATTCTAACACAAGTTCATTAGTTGATGTTAACTGTTCATTGTTAGTTCATGACCATTAATTAATATTAACAGATATAACTAAGTTTAATTAGTGGTGTCAAACGATTAATCGCATCCAAAATAAAAGTTTTTGCTTAAATAATATATATGAGTGTACTGTTTATATTTATTATGAATATATAAATACACACACATGCATGTA
>SCHK01190268.1:0-10139 GCA_004124795.1 Poropuntius huangchuchieni | reverse complement strand
AGAGAGAGAGAGAGAGAGAGAGAGAGAGAGAGAGACCCTATATGTCAATGCACAAGTAGGATGGTTATGATAGAGGGAGCCCCATCCAGTTGTGTGCAATAATTCATGCTCATTACTCATACTGACCTCTGCTTGCTCAGCAAAGTGTAGGAAGTGAAGTTTAGCCATCAAGAATGTCTGACTGTGAGGGAACGATTCCATATGACACTTGTATACACAGATGTAAAGCCCTAATCAGTGTATTTTTTATGCGTTTAGTGTTGTGTACCTCACACAAAGCATCATTTTGTATTGTAAAGGGCTCCAACCCCACTGTTTATGCAGCAGATGTGTTCAAGATGCCAGTGGAGCCCAAATACGTTTATTAAATGGCCATGTTGATTGAATGTTTAATGTAAATTTGTAGCACCCTCTCTGTTTATGTTTCAGTTCACAAATGTCTCTGATGACTGGGTTATACAACCTTATAAATATATATATATATATATATATATATATATATATATATATATAAACATGTTTTTTTCATTGTACATTCCAATTAATATTTTGATTAGGTTAGAAAATAACTAGAAAATACAGCTAGCACTAGCACAATAATAACATAATAAAAACATGATTTTTAAACATAATAAAAATAAAATCTTATATATATATTATATTATATTATATTATATCTATATATATATATATATATATATATATTGTGTGTGTGTGTGTGTGTGTGTTTTAGTTCTTATAAAAATGCCTTTTCTCTAAATTATGTTTATTAGATTAACATTTAATATTATACAAAAAATATATTTATTATTAGAGCCACCTTTAAATATTTGATCTACCCCAGCACTTCCTTTCTGATGTTCAAGAGTAAACACTTTCCTTGTGTTTGCTTGCATGAGATGGGTGGGTGGAGATGGGGGATGGGGGGATCATGGGGACTGGTGGGAGTTGGGTATATGGAGAACATTATTGGTCAGTGGGTTTGGGATGATATTTGAGATTTGTGCAAAATTGGTACAAAATCTCACCAGCAATGATGTGTCTGTATTCTGCCAACAAAGAAATGTGTGAAGACCAAATCTGAAAAGCCTAGCTATAAATTTAAAAAATTGGTAGCTGCTGTCCCTGAAAGTGTTTTTTTTTTGTTTTTTTTTGAGAGAGAGAGAGAGATTTTTCATCTGTTATTTCTGGTTCCAGCCTGTAACTTTGGCTCACTGTCTCCTAAGTGAGAGTTTATTAGGAAGAAAGTGAGAGACAGAGTGCATGACTCACAGTAAAGTGTAAAAAGGGATCTGATGTGTGGTGTTAATCATTGAAAATACTGTATAACCTCTCATCAGTTGGTCATAATGTAAATGATGTGCTGTGTAATTTAAGGTGGAAACAGTAAAGTTTAACATGGCTTCTGATCTATAAATCATTCAGATGTTAAAACCATGTGTATTCATTCTGAGCACAGATTGGAACATGTTACTATAAGTGGAAAGGCTCCAGCTCAGCTGAGTAAGGAGTAATAGTGGACTAAGGTAAGGTAAGTAGTTTGAAGCATAAGGTAGAAAGTCTTGAGTGCCTGCTAATGAGTCCCACATTTGTTTCAAACATGTGGGAAAGGTTTTCCTGCGGACACACTGCATCTGAATGTTAAGGTTAGTTGTAGAACATGCTGGTCAGAAGCACAAAGACTACAAGGCTAAGAACTGCTCTGCAGAAGTCACAGACTGGAAGACAATGTGGTTGAAGAAACTGCACATAATGTACTTTTGAGATCAAGAACTCAGATCACAGAATACTCAAATATCTTTAGATTGTTATGCATGGAATGAATTATCATCATGGTAAAATTAAACACTGTGTGTAGAGAAATGGAGAAACAGAATGATGGGATTCATTGAAAATTGTTGTTTGGTAACACTTTACAATAAGGTCGAATACATTAACATTAACGCTTTAGATATCATGAACTAAGACACCATGAATATTTTACATTAGAGTAGTTACATTTTTAAAGGTTTTCAAAGACGTTTCTTATGCTCACCAAGGCTGCATTTTTATCAAAAATACAGAAAAAATAATACTGTAGTTTAAAATAAGTGTTGTCTATTTTAAATATATTTAAAATTTAATTCATTCACGAGATAGAAAAGCCATCAGCAGTCATTACTCTGGTCTTTGGTGTCACGTGATTGTTCAAATCACTGTATTACATTGATTTTGTGCTCAAGAAACATTTCTTATTATTATCACAGTCGAAAACGTCTGTGCCGTGGAAACCTTGATATAGTTTTTGATTAATAGAAAATTCAAAAGAGCAGGATTTATTTAAAATAGAAATCTTTTGTAACATTTTTACTGTCACCTTTGATTCATTTATTGTGTCCTTGCTACAAAAGTATTGATTTCTTAAAAAAAAAAAAAAAAAAGGTTTAATATATTTGGCAAAACACATCTGTAGACAGTTTAAAGCACTGGGAAAATGAGAGACTCAATGGTGCCTTAAGCTAAATCTAATCATGTCTGCTGTGTAACTGACACTTTGATGGTGAAGTGTAGCCAGCCAGGAGAACTCTTGGGTCGGTTTTAGTTTCCTTGGTATCCATTAAATCTTCCATCAAGAGCTGTGATGGACTGGGGCCTCCAAGACTCAAACAGAGATCAGGAAACATCTTAAGGAGCTTAACGAGACAATTATGCCCCTAACCACAAACAGACATAGCAACTACTACCAGAGATATAGACCCTGCATCTGTGAGCGAAAAAAAGTTGAGCTTTAAGGAGGGAACATTATGTGTGCATTATGTTAGTATGTGTGCAAGCACATCTGATTCCAGTGAATCATAATTAGATTATTTCATTTGTGTGTGCTATAAGATTTGTGTGGCACTGTGTTTCTTTCTTTTGTGGCTACTGCAGGCTTCTTCACAATCATTAAATCAAACCAACAAAAAGTGGTAGGAAATTAGTTTAATGTAATTCAGTGTTCTGTAATTAATTACATATTGAGTTCTAAAAAAATCGCTAAACTCTAAAGTCTTGTAAATATAAAATAAAACAAATATAGTAGACCTGCTGTTTGGTTTCAATATAAATAAACCATTGTTATAGAAATCCCATTTTGTTTTATTTCAGATAGTGGATCAAGGATCAAGGTCTATGCCAACAGAGGTGACAATATCACCCTGCCCTGCAGCCTGGAAGGTGGGTCCAATATGTTCGGAAACAGAATCAAGTGGACCAAACTTGAGGATGACTCTACAGAAACCGAAGTGCTCATCTCCATGGGGCTCCACAAGAGAACCTACGGAAATTTCCAGAACCGCGCTTACCTGTTGGAGATGGATGACAATGATGCTACTTTAGTTATTACAAACCTAGATCTGAACGACTATGGCACATACAGGTGTGAGATCATCAATGGCATGAACGACAAGATTGTTGAAGTGGACCTTGAATTGCAAGGTAACGTTATTATTTCATTATGTCAAATAAGTTAGCATTTTACCTGTCATTTGTTTTTTTCATTTAGCATGCTCTGCTGATCCAAAGTGACTTAAGCTACTAAACTAAAAATAGACTTTTTAGAAATAGCCAAAAAGAGATAAAACAGTAGATATATGCATATATGCACTGCTGTAGTCTGCAACACATTGCCATTGCTGTATAAACATATTTCATTTACTCTCTACAGTTCAGAAGTGGCATTTGAGCTGTTCATTTCAGCAAACAGTCTTCGACATAAGCACTTGAAATGTGAAGACACTTATCATTTGCTCATTCTCCAGTAATATCCTGTAGTTCTTGCTCTTGGCCAAGACCACCATTGCAGACTTGGTTCCAGAGAAACAATGGGGATCTTTACACAGAAAAAGTGAGGTGCATGAGCATAATGAAACAGGCTGGCACAACTAGTCATTGTTAACCTTGGAACAATGGTGTCTAAGATTGAAAAGCCTAAGCCCTGCAAGTAATTTTCTCTCTCTTTTAATAGTTTTTTTTTCTAACACCGTACCACATAAATCTTTTTAACTAAGCAGGGAGGCTCTTAGAAAACTAAAACTTAGGGTTTTACTAATATCGTTCTTACTCGTTCAGTGGGGTGGTCCTAAAATACGTTCATCAAACCATGTTAAACTCAGTTGAACTTTTCCTTAGGGGAGGATTCACTTTCTTTCACAGGGGTTGTTTTCCCATACTCCCCTCGTCTGGGGCGGTACAACCTCAACTTCCAAGATGCCGAGGCCGCGTGTCTGGAGCAGGACTCTGTGGTCGCCTCCTTCGAGCAGCTCTATGGGGAATGGAAAAATGGGATGGATTGGTGCAATGCCGGCTGGCTCAATGACGGAACCGTGCAGTATCCCATCACCAATCCCAGGGAGCCCTGCGGAGGCGCGAGGACCTCAGCCGGACTGAGAACCTACGGCCGACAGGACAAGTCCAACAAGCGCTATGACGTGTTCTGCTTCACAGCCAGCCTTAGAGGTGAGTTAAACCATTCTAGCATAAAATGGAGCAAAACATTTAATAGTGTCTGTGTCCAAAACCCTGAAACTCTTTGGTTCACATCACAGGACGCTTTTACTACCTGATCCAGCCCAAGAGGCTGAACTTTGATGAGGCCGTTGCCGCATGTAAGAGAGATGGAGCTGAGATCGCAAAGGTGGGCCATATATACGCTGCCTGGAAGCTGCTGGGATACGATCGTTGTGACGCCGGTTGGCTGGCTGATGGTAGCGTCCGTTACCCTATCACCCGGCCCAGGAAGAACTGCAGTCCCACGGAGGCTGCGGTTCGCTTTGTTGGCTTTCCTGACAAAAAGCAGAAGCTGTATGGAGTCTACTGCTACAAACCTCAGCCGTGAAGCGCTTCATGTCACGTCACCAACCAAAGAGCAGCAATACACAGGTTTCCACATCCAAACTTATGAAGGACTTTTTGCATGAACTAGCCATAACTGTGACAATTATAGAAAGGATACTGTAAAGACCGGTTTCATACTGCAACATTCTGAATATTCATGTAAACAGTTATTTTACCTATCATTTACAGTTTATATAAATGTGTACACCATATGTATGAACAACGAAGCGATGAGAATAACACAAATTGCATCCAGGAAGGATATTCAGCTGGAAGAAAAGATAAACATCACATTGTTTTGATCAAAACCCACTTTTATATGCAAGTTTGTCAAGGATCTCCATTGTGATATTGCAATAAAATATTTAAATATTATTGAATAGTATAAACTTGACAGAAAGTTTTTGAAACTTGCCCAAACTGAAATGCAAAATGGACCTGACACCTTCCTTTTCCTAAAAAAAAAAAACTTTTGTGATCTTACTCAAATGCTAATTTCTTTAAAACTATGTATTATTGGTATTTCATGTGTTGGTGTATTATCCAATGCTCTGAACTGTGATCTTATTTTATCTGTTTGAGATATCAAATTAATGTATTTGGCCTGAAGTTTCACAGTGCTTTATATTCATAACTATATGAATATACTTTATATTCATCCATTATTTCATTGTAACATTCATTCCTCATGTCTACCCTTTAAAAAAAAAAAGTGTATTTTTTATTTTTATTTTTCTTGTTTAAATGTGTTTGTCCCTGCATATAGTTTCACAATTAGCCTATTTCATCACAGACAGAGACAGAATTTGACAAACTGCTGATGATGCATTGAACTTTGTTATATGGCAGAGAACTACAAACAGAATTTACACTGAGAAATTTTTCACGACTAGCTTGAGCCTGTAACTGCTTAAGTGTAGATATGAATAATATTGTAATTCCACTGTTCTCAGCGAAAAGAGGAACAACACTAAAAGCCATATACAAAATTGTGCCCAAGTTTGAACAGTAACATTGGAATGTTGTGACAGGCATAGTGTGGACGACTTCAGATGATGAGATCTGTTTACTGAGAAACGTAACATCTATTACTTGCCACTTTTGAAATATGTTGTTTATGGGAGGGGAAAATATTTTCCACTTATAACTTTGCTTTGAACTGCAGAAGCCACAGTGCACATAAGTGTCATTTTGCTTGAGTTTGTCTTTTTTATGTACAAAATATCTGTTCTTTTTTGAAAAATCTGAAACGCATTGTATGGTTTATAAATCAAACTTTAAATGAAAAATAAAACCCATAAAAATTAAATGGCTTTTGTATCATTCTCCATTAAACTATGATATTAAATGCCTATAACCATGTTTTTCGAAGGTCCAGATGCTGAGAACACAAATGTTTGTTGCAGTATGAATGCCAGCTTGGCTACACATGGCCTATATTTCCCAACACAAATTATTGAATTAACTTGAAATAAACAACACATTGCTTATCTAATACTCTGCTGCTTTTGAGAAGAGTTCTTGACATGTTACAAATATTTTCTGCTCTCCATCTATCAAAACTATTATGCATATCCATCAATATGATGAATAAATTTCAGCATATGTGTGTGCGTTTGCATGCGTGCGTATGTGAGACTTTTTATTAAATTACATAGAACAGCTATCTAGCCTTGGAAGCATTTGCAGAAAAAGCTTGCTACAATTATACAATGTTCTGTGACTAATTCAGCCCTTTTTTTAAACGTAAATTAATTCCAGTTGTTTAAAAATAAATAAATAAATGATTTCTGCAATGGAAAATAGGTTTTCCAAGTCTTAAGTCTTATGAGAAAACCACCAGTATTAACAAACAATGACACAGCGGCACCAGCGGGGTAACACATTCATGTCAAATTAAATATGGCAATGGGACTAAAAAACATAAGGCACATCAAAAGTCTGTCTCTATTTGTCCTTCTACATCACATTGCGTAATGTACTTACAAAACTATAATCAACAAAAGTATGCAACTTGACAAGAGATCCCACTAAGTGCAATATCAAAATGTCATAATAGGAAACCAAATATCAAACAAAATATTCTCTTCTGCATAAATTATGCTTATATCTCAAGGTCGTGGATGTATGATCAATTCAAACAGGTGTCCTGCAGAATCATAAGTGTACCCCATCATAGTTTCTTGCTGTCAGTCTTTTCATTTTAAACTCTTGTTTTTACAAGTATTATTTTGTCGTTGTTGTTTTGAGTCTAGGAAAGGTGTTTATCTTTCTAACCCAGCCAAGAACATATCACACAGTCCAACTCAAATTATGTCCCAAATCTATGTTCCAAAGTTTAACTTGACTGTAACCATAAAAAAAAAGTCCTTTGGTTATGTCCTTTTGACTTTTAATCTAGAAACAAAATAAAAATAACCCAAAATGGTCACACTTTAGAATAGGGAACATTTATTCACTATTAACTATGACTTTCCCCTTCATAAATTCCTAATTTGCTGCTTCTTAATAGTTAGTAAGGTAGTTGTTAAGTTCAGGTATTAGGTAGGATTAGGGATGTAGAATAAGGCATTAATATGTGCTTAATGCTAATAAATGGCTAATATTCTAGTAACATGCATGATTATAAGCAGCTAGTTAAGAGACCCTAAAATAAAGTGTTACCCCAAAAATAGTCTCCAAAGGTGTTTTCTTATATTTAAAGGGTACTACTGTAATGTGCTGTTTTTAAAAAAAAATGGTATGGTATTAATGTTTAAGTGAATTTCAGTTTTACAAAACATAACTTACAATAATGATATCTGGTAGAATTATTCAGGCGTTCAAGTGTCCTTATGTTAGTGAATCAATACCATCTGGTGGTCAACATCAGGTACTGCTAATAAACCATGTTCTACTATAGTTACACTAAAAATACAGTTCGCCCCCATTTTATTAACTACCAACAGGCCAAAATTCACTTCGTATCAGAACATAAAAAGACCAGGAACGCAAGTAGAATATAATAAACTTTGTTTACACAGAAGGTATTAAAAAAAACATTCCTTACAATTTTTCCATTTCACAAACATTCCAGACAATCACATTTGACAATAAACAAGTTATACTATAAATATAAAAAGATATGTGCACTTTTGAGAGGGGGAAAAAATGATAAAAACCGACACAACAAGTAAACACACAAAAGAAAATGTCTTAAAGAAAAAAATGCTTGGGAATAAACAAATGGATGACCAGTTCAACAAAAATTGCTGTTAAAGCTATTACTATGAATCCTCTTCTTTTGGTCCATTGATACACCCCAAATGTCATTGTGAAATCCATCTAAATTCTGCGAGTTCATCTATTAGTCACATTACTGCCAGCTATTGACACACTGTCCTCTACACTAATATTCTGAACTCTATCGATGTGCAGTTTGGCCAAGTGAAGTCCTCAGTGTGTTCTATCTCGCTACAACAATGAGAAAACAAGGAGCAGCTCAAGAAATAAATTATAGGCATCTTGTTAAAAAGGCACTCGTTCAAGTCTTTTAAGCGTCTCACAAAGTACATTCTCTTTAAAGTAGTTTTAAACTGTCTGAGAAAAACATGAAAGTTGATGAAAATGATGTGAAATACATACAGTAAGTTTCTCTTGGTTGATAGATAACTGACGGCGGAATTAAATGTATGTGAAACAGAATTGCATTGTAAACACTTGAAAGAATCATCAAACAGAGGAATATAAATAATCTAAAACCTACATGGCTTTTCAATAGTGAATAGCTTAAAGTCAATGTATTAAAACGTATTGTGTTGACTTTAAGATATCAAAACCATCCACTGCATCTGATGCAGTTTTTTAATGATATTATTGGCCTTTTTGTACCACGACAAACACTGACTCCATGTGAGCCATTGCTCACTCTCTCTATATAAATATATATTCTTTCACATTCTCATGTATGATTTCTCATTTGTTCAGTAAGCAGCAGGATGTCTGCATATACATGTGGTTCTTGTAAACTTGAAGAAAGATGGAAAGAATCATACGGCAAAGTGTGTATCAAAATGTACCATTATGTTTAGAAGCAAAAATAGCTTGCACTATTATATCTCACTTACATCTGGATAGTGAGTTAAAAATTACGAAGGCACTGTGTATTCCCAAGAAGAAGCAGAACAGATGGAGGGCAGGTCAGATAATCTTTTTGTGTTTTCAGAGGCCAGCTGAATGTGTCCTTTATGTAGTTCTTAAAAACCATCTCTCTTAAAAAAAAGCCACTGTTTCATTCCAGTGATATTCCACTCTTTTCTGGTCCTTTTAATAATCTTTTGTTTTATAATCTTTTCTTTCAGCCAGCAGGCAGATCCGTCATATGCTATCAAAATACATTAAAAGGGTTGTGTTAATATAGCAACTATTGTTGCGTCCGATTGTGTTTTACACCATGGCGATGGTGTCGTCGGGGGACATCAGCAGAATTTTCTGCCAATCTCTTCTGGTGACTGCGATAAACTCTGTATGTCTGATACCTTGCATAGGACCTTTGGAAGTTGGAGGCTGGAAAGAAAATACAAGTACATTAAATTAAATAGCTTTTTCCCACAAAAACATTAAGCAGCTTGCTTAACAGTTTATAACATGGATGATAACACGTATCTTGAGCACCAAATCAGCATATTACAATGACTTCTGAACATTGGTGAACATGAGACATTTTTCAAAATCTTACCAAACCCAAACCTCTGAATGGTAGTGTGTATATATAACCTGCATATATTTAAACTCAAACTAGAGTATTGTTTGTAGTATCTATGTCAAAATGATCATTCAAGCTCTGTAAGGATGGTTGTTTTGATTTTCACAGACAGAATACTTACGATTCATGCAGGAAATCCTGGGCAAATCCCATGAACCGTCTCCTCTGCAGCGAATGGTGGGAACATGTCTCTGGATGAACCCGTCCGTGCACTGGTACCTGATCAGGGAGTTGATCTCATAGCGTGGGCGCAGCTGGCCAAATGTGCGGGCGTTAAGGACAAGAGGAGGCTGACTGCAGGACACTGTTAGAAACGGCACATAATAGGGTCACCATCAGTAATGGAGGACTGATTCTGAAATGTTATTTTAAAATGTTAGCTGCTTTAAACCACTGCAGACAAATCCCCCCAAAAATGCTCTCTTCTTGTCTATNTAAAATGTTAGCTGCTTTAAACCACTGCAGACAAATCCCCCAAAAAATGCTCTCTTCCTGTCTAAAAACAACCAAAGATATATAATCTTAGGGTACAGCAGTCATC
>SCHK01190196.1:5072-15707 GCA_004124795.1 Poropuntius huangchuchieni | reverse complement strand
ACAGCTCTGTAATAATTTATAGGAAATTACTGTGCTAATATAATGCCTTTTTTTTAATAATGATTAGATTTTATTTTATTTTTATTTTTTTTTTGTTACGTCACTTATGTTTTCATTTACTGAGTTTTGTATTTCTTCCCGTTCAGACTTGCTCCCTGCCACTGGTGGTCATCTCCAATGTCAGTCAGCTCCCAGGGGGCTGGGCCTCTGTCATGTGGTACAACCTGCTAACTGACGACCCCAAGGTGACCTTCTGATGCAGATGCTATAAATGGATGTCTAGCTTTATAGTATCCTGTTCATAAAATAACTAGAGGTCATAGTTTTACTGGACATTTGAAGCATTATTTGAACTTCTCTGACTTGTTTAGAACCTTGGATTCTTCAGTAACCCCTTGCGAGGAAGTTGGAGTCAACTCTCAGAGGTACTCAGCTGGCAGTTCTCAAGTTTTGCAGGCCGAGGACTCAACAAAGAGCAGCTTAACATGCTGGGGGATAAACTTCTGGGTATGTTTTCTATAAACTTGTTGGTTATGGGACATAACAAGTAATTTTATGTCATTGTCTGCTACATTACACTGTATAGACTGTGTTTCCCTAATGTTGTTTCATAAACATGCTGATAGCGCATTTTTTGTAAATGTGTTTTGGCTTCCATCTAAACAGTGTTTTAATTGTTTCTGAAGGTCAACATGCTTCTTATAATGACTGCCAGGTTTCTTGGTCCAAGTTCTGGAAGGTAATATTGAATAAATATTATATACTCTTCCTGTTTTCAAATTGTGACAATATAAATACAGTTGTTTGTTTTTTCTGTTGCTCTCAGGAAAACATTCCTGGCAAATCATTTAGTTTTTGGCTGTGGCTGGACTCGATCTTGGACCTTATCAAGAAACATTTACTTCCTGTTTGGATTGATGGGTCAGTGGCCTTGTTATGGCATTCAGATCCATGATAAATAGATATAACACACATTAGCTCTAGTGCTGCCAAACGATTAGTCGCAATTAATTGCGTCCAAAATAAAAGTGTTTGTTTACATAATATATGTGTGTATACTTTGTATGTTTATTATGTATATATAAATACAAACACATGCATGTATATATTTGAGAAAAATATGTTGTTTATATATTAAATATATTTATATGTAATATAAGAATATAAATATATAAATGTGTATACATCTAAATATTTTCAAAATGTATTAGTATTTATATATACATAAATATACACAGTACACATACATATACAACATAAACAAAAACTTTTATTTTGGATGTGATTAATCGTGATTAATCGTTTGACAGCACTAATTAGCGCTGTTATTCTGATAAGCATGTAATAAATAACAAATACAACTACTGGATAGAATAGTCTATTTTTTGATGTTCTATCACTTTATCTGTGTATTTATCAGTATAACATTTATAATGAGATTTCTCTTTATCTGCTATACTGAATAAAGTTTTTGCTTGTTGCAATGCATTCTGAAAAAAACATTTTCTGCTTCTCAATGGATTCTGCTATTTTTTGTTTCTCAGCTACATAATGGGATTTGTGAGTAAAGAGATGGAACGTGCCTTACTGAAGGAGAAGGAGCCAGGGACATTCCTGCTACGCTTTAGTGAAAGTCACCTTGGAGGAATCACCTTCACCTGGGTTGAGCAGGATGAAAATGGTTTGTCTACAATATGTCATTACTCTTTAAAGGAAAAGATCACCCAATAATTAAAATTTGCTGAAAATGCGCTCACCCTCAGGCCTTTCAAGATGTAGATGTGTTTGTTTTTCCATTGAAACAGATTTAAAGATATTTAGCATTACTTGCTTACCAATGGATCCTATGCAGTGAATGGGTGCCGTCAGAATAAGAGTCCAAACAGCTGATAAAAAGATCACAATAATACACAAGTAATCCAGTCAATCCATTAACATCTTGTTTTCTGACGGCACTCATGACTGCAGAAATAAATGCTAAATTTCTTCAAATCTGTTCTGATGAATAAACAAACTTTTGTTTTGGATGGCCTGATGGTGAGTAAATTTTAAATAAATTTTAATTTCTTGGTGAACTGTTCCTTTAAGAGTAACATTCCCAATACAATCTTAAATGTAGGAGACTTTATGTTCCAAGTGTCCAGTCTTAAAACAAAGAAAACAACATGAGAAATCCTAACAATGCAGTGAACAGTGTTCTGTTTGCAAGTCCATACAGGTTAAGCAATTACTGTAATTTCCACGCTGAGACAATGTCTTGTATTTGCTGAGGGAAACTCCAGCCTGGAGATGTTCCAAAATTTTGCAGATGCTCTTTGTCCTTCTATAGATATAATTTGTATTTCCTTATTTTCAGTGTGCAGTTGACAATGTAATTGTTCAGATTAAATAATGCCGGAGAGAAAAATCTGTGCATTTTTTTTTTTGCATTGTCTTTATTGTATTAAATATGTTGTTAAGCATATGTATTCTGCCAACAGGAGACCCAAAGTTCATCTCTGTAGAGCCGTACACGAAAAACCGTCTCAATGCCTTGCCCATTGCTGATATAATACGGGACTATAAGGTCATTGCAGATGGTGTTGTCCCGGAGAATCCTCTAAAGTTCCTTTATCCTGACATCCCGAAGGATGAGGCCTTTGGGAAACATTACAATAGCCAGCAAAACAAAGGTTAGATGTCTGCAAATGTATCTGATGTTTAACAATTTAGCTGTGTCCCATATGTTGTTTACAGCCCTGTTACTTTTTTTACCATTACAAAAAAAAAAATATTGGCACACCCAAGAAATGTCAGGAAGCAGGGGTGTAGTTTATAGGGGGATATAACCCAAAATAACCAAAACTGTATACTGTATAACTGTATACTTTTGTATATGTTCACCATGCGCTCGAGAAGCGTGACAAGATTTTCTCAAACCATTCCTATCGCAAAGCTGATGGTATAATATATGATTTATTTAAATTATTTAGAGAAACAGCCACTTTAAAATGCAATGGAGAAAGCCGAACAATATCTAAAAAAGGCAAATAAACTAAAAAGACTGATGAAAAGAGGAGAAAACTTGAACCAGTATTGACATATATTAAAATCTTTTTAAACGACTCACTTTTTATTGTAGGCTTATTAATTGTGTAAAATTTAGTCTAACTTGTTGTAGAATTTATATTAGATAATCTGGTAAGGGAATAGATTTTTCCCTATAGATTTATATTACAACTGTGGCATGTTTTAGATATTGGTTCTGATTGTGAAGGCTATTGTTTCTAATGCTATATAGGTTAATTTTAAAAAGTCATTATCGGCCTGGTAATGATTAATAGGCTAGTCTTATTATAAAAAATGCTACAGTTAAGAACTATACATGGCCTTCAAATATTCCAAAAGATGGCATAGATTAAATCATTAGGAGTCTGATGAACTGTTAAGGAGTAAGAAATAAACAATATAGGAAAATGCTAAGTTAGATTAACTTCCCATAGCATATTGCATTAGAACATTCTGTCAAATGATAGCTTATAAGTGCCTAAATAATATAAAATAAATTATAGGCTATATACATATATATCATGTAAACAAGTAGTTGATGTTACTTTATTGCAGTTATGTTATCAACCAACCTTGCATAGATGATAGCACAAAAGATCATTTTCATAAGCAAACAAACAAATAAATAAACCACACGACCTGGGGCTCTACTGAAACAGTTCACACTTCAACCTCCCCCCCAATGTTCAAACCAAAACTGCAGCCTTGACAGGAAGGACATATATCATCACCTCCCATTGTCTCAATGTTTACATTACCTATGTCGTATTGTTGACTCTATTCATCATGCTCATGCTCAAACATCATGTTGTCAAACTCATTGTAAGTAAAACAAATGTATCTACTGTATATAAACAATACAAATTTTCTTAAGGCTAAGCACCTCTTTTCAGTGACCATTTGTTGATTGTTTTTTATTTTTTGAGTTTCAGGCCTTTTTTGGAAAGAGCAGGATTATATATATCATATGTAAAAATGCTAAATGCTTTTTTTCCATCTTTCACTTCACAGTTTGTCCTTACATTCAGACACAGTTAGTTCCAATTTCCCATCGGAAGTAAGTATCTTAATGATTTAATTGTATAATTTGTTTCTTCTCTGTGTTGCTTGATTGTATGAACTGATTCTGATTTTTCAGTGGTCCAGTCCAAAATGCATGTTCCTCTCCTGAACCCCCCATGTCTCCTGGAATGTTTGAAATTATCACCCAGCACCTCAGCCCCTTTGAGTTTGAAAGCGCTGTAAGTAACATTTCTAACATATTTTAAAGCTTGCAATGATGCTGTCATGTGATGATCATTCATCACAATTTAAGAATAATCCAAAGAGCATATTGTACTACATTAAAAGCAAGAACATTTGACCTGAATTACCATGGTCAGTATCACACTTTATTACTGACTTACAACCACGTGCATCATTCATTCTCATAACCCTAAAATGTTCAACACTTTTTAACCCAGCTTTATATATGACCGGCTTTGTTGCTCAGAATTATATTTTGTGGGTAATCTGGGGCTGCCACTAATAAGCAGAGCTGATAAAGCATTATTCAGTCACCAGAAAATGACATGACACTGTTTTCCTTGTTCACATTGCAGATGAGTTCACCCTAGAAAGGGCAACAGTCACATCTGGCTTGGTTCCAAGATTATGGATGGGTTCAAAGATTTTCATCTTTTTATTTTTGGCTTCTTTTGCTGTTCTTCACTTTTCTGGCTCTATGCCACTGTAATGCATCATGTCTCTATTTTCATTTGCTGACAGAGTGTATATTCAAAAAAACTGTCGATATGAAAATGCATCAGATGTATTATTAATGTCATAATTCTACATTCCAACAATTTATGTCTTAAATAATGTTAATGTTATTCCCATTTTAATGTTTATGTATATATTATGACAAGCATTTTTTTTTTTTAAATAAAGAATTTATGGTTCATCTATGGTATTATTAGTAGTAGTAGAAGTAATAGTAGTAACAACGTGTACTCTTATAATAGAATGCAACATTCTGGCACAATGACTTGGAATTGTGGTTGTTCACATTATGAGGTTGGAAATGTTGAGTGGGCGCAGCCTGCATACTGCATGTAACATGGGAAAGGCTCTCACCCACATTCTTCCTGTCAGCATATGTGAGTTGTTTGCACCATAAAATCCAGTAATTTAGAGCTAGAAGTAGGAATCTAACCATGTTTATTGTATGTAGATACTAACTTTTATGAACAGAAAACTTCCATTAAAGTCTGTGACTAGATACACAATGTGCCTGCAATATGATTTATGCCAATTAAACATCAATTTTTAGACATTTTTAAGTACACCTTTACACTTCACTTCATGTTTTTGAGTTGCAAAAATGACATGCAAAATATGACGTTAAGTGTTTTGCATTTCTGCAACTAAATATGCTAACAAGTTGGTATCTATTTGATTGCCTTTGGTTTGGCATACTTGTGTGGAGGAAAAATACTGATGTCTATAAAATGTCATCAAACAAAACATTTGGCAGGAGTATGACTCATAAGATGGTCATAACTTGATAAGTTAAGTTTCATTTCTGTAACAATCTAAACAATACCATGCAATACATTTTAATGTCCCTGTCATATGTCTTAATATTAAATTCACTGTTTAAAAGGTAGAAATCATTTTAGTTTTATATCAGTATAATAAAGTGATAGTTCATCCTAAAATGTAAATTTACTCACCCTCATTTTGTTCCAAACCTGGATGAGTTTCTGTCTTCTGTTGAACAAAAAAGTTTAGACATTTTCAACCAAACAGCTGACGGTAGCCAGATTTTTTTATATTGGGTGAAGTATCACTTTAAGTCAACATATGGGTTTATTTTCACCTATTTCATTAGGCTACTGTAATTTCATTACTGTAAAATTTTCCATATCCTGGAATGCTACACCATGTTCTTCCAAAAAAAAAAAGAAAAAAAAAAGTAATTTGTTAACAAATATTCCAGGTGTGTTGTTTTAACAGGTAATTAATATATAGGTATTTCCTATCAGTACTGTGGAAAGTTACTTTTAAATGTAGCCTAATGCATTACAATATTGCATTACTGCCTAAAAAAGTACATTAGTTCCTTTTTATGGAAAGTAATGCGCTTTTGTGTTACTTTTTAAATCTGGGCAGGGCTTGCTTTGTTTTTAATATAAAAAGTTTAATGTAAAATGCAAATGTAAAAGCCCTTTCACACTAAAAAGTGAAATAAATAAGCCTCAGGCTAAAGGAAAAGTAAATTCACGTCTATACAGTAGAACGCAGATTCAACACAGTTTAGCAATAAAAAACAATGAAGCACAAATGTTAGTTTATCTAAAGTCATTTTGCTTATTAGTATGGTTGAACTGGATCATCAAAGGTAAGCAGCAAAGACATAAATAAAATGGGATTAAATACAAGGATATTTGTGTTATTTAACATAATTTTTTTGCAGGTTTGCATCATATTTTGACTTTGCATTTCACTGTTGTAATTCATTTTGATGAATTCTAAATCTGTTTTTTGTGTATGAGTTGAATCCATGTTCACATTTAGTCTGGAACAGTAACATTTTTCCACACTGCACACCTCACTTCCGATTTCTCTCAACATGGGGACAGGACACTTATCAGTCAATAAATGGGAAAACAAAGTAGCCTTGCGTTCATGGATCTGGGGGTTAAAGAATTGTGTTATAGTAACCCCTACAAATACAACTCATTATATCTACAAAATAGGCCTCTATTATCAAAATCTGTTAATACTGTATTAGGGGTGGATTATTTTATCAGCTGTTTATTGTACATACAGTATTACTGTTATAGTTTTTTATTAATAAACATTGAAATAGCTTATGACATTGTCTAGTGCTGTTTTTAGTGAAAATTTAACTACTATACTGAATGACATATAGACTCAGTATTTCATTTCATTCTGTAACCTACTTGTTCTACAGATGTGTACTAGTGTTAAATGCTATAGTATGTTCTATTCTGACAGCGTTAATAATGTTTCTGAGCAACTGTGCTATCCTGTAAGCAATTACCTAACCATGGGCTTTTCTGATTACTGTTAAGTGCGATACATTGTTGCCAGATATTGCTATTAAAACAAACCAATACCGAGAAAAACAAACACAAATTATTTCAAATCTTTTTGCAATTAAGATAATATTAAAGATGTCACTGAACCTAATCTCAAACGTCCTATTTCATTACCTTTTAAAAGTGTCAAATTAAGTAGAAAAGACAAATCCAAACATGTGTATAATTCTGGAGGCAAGGGCAGTGACTGTTAAAGATTGAGCTTATTTTGCAGTATTAAACATTGCAGTAATAAAGTATCAGGCTCTGAAAATTCTTCAAAAAGAACACAAAGAATGGCCTTCTTAGCTGCCATAGCTGCAACTCTTGAGTCATCAGAACAGGGTATTCAACTCACCACCGTTTCGCATCATTTTGTGTTAATTATATCATTTTGAATTATACGCAGGCATTCATATGAGGAGTTTAACAGCAGATTAGTCATTTAGAGATCAAATTTTATTTTTGAGAATGAAAAATTTAATGAGGTCTACCTAGGTGACCTCTGGCTACAGGCCTACTTGCATTACTTATTTGAAAAAGTAACTTGTTACATTAAAAAGTAATGTTAATTGAAAAAAGTAATCTGATTACGTAACTTGCGTTACTATGCATTTACCTCCAACAGTTTCCTATTTCCTAAATTTCATTCGGTTTGTCTTTTAATATGGCCAACTACCAATAATAAGGAACTGGATAGTCTAGTAAAATTCCAGCTAAAGTGTCTTTTTTTTTTTTTTTTTGCTTGCGGGATCTGTTGCAATCTGGCCCAGTTCCTTAATGATATCATCCTCCAGGTAGTGACATCATTTTGGTGGGTAAACAACAGCGTAAACATCAGCAAAAAATAAATAAATAAATAAATAAAAAAAATACACATCAGCAAATATTTGCAAAGGATTTTGTGATGTTAGATGGATTGTTTCACTATAAACCTGCATCTGGTTTCCCCCTTTATAAAAGCATTTAAATTACAACACGGGCATTCATTCATTCAAAGTTGTTCAACAAGAAGAATGACTCACATCTTATGATAAAATCATTTTTAATGTACGTTAAACGAGTGTCATATCTATTTCTATCCGTTTGTGCCTCTACATTTAAAACAAAGCACATTGAAAACCAAGGGGTCTCCATAAAATATCCAGTGGCGTGTAGTAAAATAATAGGGAATTGACGTAAATCCAAGTTTCGTTTCTCTGTTTAGGTCTCGCTTTCTCAGAAAACGCGTGCTTGCCCGGTGGCTGTGCTTTGAGTTTCACAACCCCCCTAAACAGAGTATCGCGTGAAACACTCTTCCACATAAGGTCAGTGATGCACCAAAGATGTCTATTCTTTTGTCGTTTAGGATAATAATCAGCGCTTCTTAGATGATTATGAACGGAATTTATCTAGTTATCGAAATTATTGTAATAATAGTCTAGTGACTCGGTAAGTTTCTGTTTTCACATCAGTTCCTATTCTGTGATCAGCGTGACAGTAAAGGGAGGGCTGCGCTTATCGAGAACAGCCATTCGCTAAAGGGGCGCGGCTTAGCGTACGCACTAGAACGTGATTGGTTCTCATGGCTTGTGTATTTACATATGGTAATTTGAGCATTCCGATTGGCCTACAGTGCCAATAGGGGCTGTCACCTGCGTCAATATTTCATATTTTACCATTATAGGGTCACTGAAGAGAATATAAGTCAGAAGCAGACACAGTTTAGTCTATTTGTACGTTGTGTATTTGCTTAGCCTGAGATATACTGCTTTTGTGCCTTGACCCAACTTCTATGTTGAAAGGTAATTTTCTGCTATCTTATCTAAGCGTTCGTTCTTTTTGAAAAGGCTGTGGGAAAATTGACGAATTTAATGTAATAATAGCCTATGAAAAGCAATTTGCTCTGTTTATAATGTAATGAAACCTGAGAAGAAGACATGGTCTATACATTTTTTTCATTGTTTACATCAGCTTAAAAAAGAACGGATGTGTTATATATTAACTGCATAGCATTTAATCAGTCTCTAAAAATATATTTTGCTCTGCCATAATGTGCGGTCATATATACTACAGTTTTCGTTCCATTAATTTTCATTCATACTTGCAATACGAAAAATGTAATGTAAACTCATTTAAAGAATCTTCAATGTTAGTTCAATGTTGGTCAGCTATGACCTGAAGAAAGAATCAGTGCAAATTGATACAAGGATTTGATGACTCTTACTCCCGTGCATACAAAACTGTCTTTTTAGGAGTGAAATTTATGAGTTGTCTAACTGTCTAAAGCCTAAAACTGTCTAAATTGAAGTCTAGTGTGACCGTGGTCTGTGACTTTAAAGGACGAGCACATCACCAATACTCTAATAATTTTATATGAAAATATTAGGCTACAATTTAAAAAAAAAAATTTTTTTTAATGAAAGTGTGATAAATTATCAAATATTAGTACATTCATGCATTTTTATAACACATTTTATTATAGCAACTGATATTATTAATGCTGAACGTTAACACTAGGTGACAAATTTCAACCCAGGCAGGATGTTGCACGTAAATACTCTTGCACTATTTCATATGCGATTCTGGTTTTACGTCTTCAGATGACACTCTGGAGCCAGCTGCAGCTGCTGGACTCTCTGTATTTGGAGCAAGTGGACCAGCTTTACGATGAGGCTTTTCCAATGGAGATCCGACAGTATCTCAGTCAATGGATTGAGAGTCACGACTGGTGAGAATTTTTTTAATTTAATGCTTCACTTTTAATTACTGAACGTATATTATCCAGTTGCACATTTGAATTTCTGCATCATGAAATGCTGCAAACCATCATATCATTGACACATGATTGTTGGTTGCAGGGAATCAGTTGCAAGTAACGTATCTTTGGCAACCCTGCGCTTCCATGAACTCCTAAACCAACTGGATGAGCACTACAGCCGTCTCAACCTAGGAAACAACTTCCTTTTACAGCATAATATACGCAAAATTAAGCGTAACCTACAGGTAAATTGTTTTTCTAACAATTTTACATTCAATATACATTAATATACTTGATTTCATTAAAATGGCTGAGCTAATGGAAATGATTGTCTCCTATTAGGTGCACTTCCAGGAGGACCCTGTTCACATGGCTATGATCATAGCTAGCACTCTGAATGAAGAGAGAAAGATACTGGAAAATGCACTTAGAACTCAAGTAAGGCTTTTAGTCTTGCATTACAACTGTCATTTCAAACCTGCACATGTGTTTATCATTCATCTTAGTACATTTGCTTTTAGGATAAAATTGGTTCATCGCCGGGGAGTATCACGATGGAACAGCAAAATGAGTTGGTCAATAAAGTCAACAATTTGAAAACGAATGTGCAGGTAAACCATCTCAGGGAATAATGATATGGTTTTGGGGCTGATATGTTTCAAACAGCTGAACTTGTGGAATATTTATTTGCTTCTAGGAAATAGAACAGGACATTCAGGTTCTGGAGGATGTGCAAGATGAGTATGACTTCAAGAGAAATAC
>SCHK01190194.1:826-17333 GCA_004124795.1 Poropuntius huangchuchieni | reverse complement strand
TATATATATATATATATCAGTCAATATATATATATCAGTCAAAGGTATAGATCCCTTAAAAAATTTAACTTTTATGAATTTTTGTTGTACGGAACATAGAAGATATTTTAATGCTGCATATGGTTTTTATCCATACAGTTGTATGTCAATGGGAAAAACATTTATCCCAGCATTCTTCGAAATATCTTCTTTTGTGTTCCATATCTTACTTTTTTTTGCGTCTTACATATTTGAAATGACATGAGGGTGAGTAAATGGTGACCGAATGTTTATTGTTGGTTGAACTATCCCTTTAAACTTGAGTCACACTTAAGTTTTTAATATTTAAACACATTTTTTGTCTGACAGAATGGTTAAAATCTTACAGAAAGGTTGAAGCGTTTCTTAGAATGACCCAGCGCTCACACACCAAAAAAAAACAGTGTTTTCTTTCTTCTTTCTTTTAAAACACTTCACAAATTTCTACATGAAGATACGTGGCAAACGAAAGTAAAGTTACACACACAAATCCAAACACATAAGAGCTCCCATCAAAGGCAGACAGCTCAGGGGCCTAAGTTTATTGAAATGACTATTTTCCTCAGCTGCATGTGTGTATGTGTGTGTCTGAGAGACAATAGCAGCTTTATGGCTCTTGCTGGAGCTAGCAGAAGGAGCAGAGGCTGACAGTGGGTGATAAGACCACCAGCCTGCTTCTTGTGATAATCGTTCGCTGGACCCCCACTCACTCTGTGCACAGCTTACAAGCCTAAGTAGCCAGAATCTTGTGTGTGTGTGTGTGTGTGTGTGTGTGTTGGATGCAAACTGTAGCGAGCAGGGAGCGTTCTTCATGAACAGAGAAAAAGCACCAGTGTAAAAGAGAGTGAGACACTGTCTTTATGTTGCATCATGTGAAGGTTANAACTGTAGCGAGCAGGGAGCGTTCTTCATGAACAGAGAAAATGCGCCAGTGTAAAAGAGAGTAAGACACTGTCTTTATGTTGCATCATGTGAAGGTTACCATGTATGCTTGTAGCGTCCTTGTGTGAGGTTGTGGTATGTAATAAATTGAATGTTTCTATGCAGTCTTTGTTGAATAATGTTCATCATAGTAAGTTTCAGGGTTTTTGTTTTATTATCTGGCCATCTATACATTAAAGAATCTCTCTTACCCGTTATGCGAGGAAATGTGAGCTAAAATGTGATGGTTATACTATAGTAACTACATGACATCGTTGACTAGATGAATGTTCACTAAAAATACATTTTTGTGTGTGTAATAATTTTACACACACATACATATATATATATATATATATAATTATTTTTTTGTAGTTATATACAATTATATTTATTTTAATAAAATATTATTTATTATATTACATCACTAATTTAATAGTAAACAAATGTTAATCTGGTAAAAATCTAAATGTTGAGTAACACTAATGAAAAAATGTAGAGACAATTACGTATATATATAGAGAGATTTGAGAAAATAATACTTTTAATCAGCAAAATGCATTGAAGTGTTCAAAAGTATAATGTTACATAAGATTTGTATTTTAAATAAATGCTGTTCTTTTAAATTTTGACAGTTTTGACAAAAATATTAAGCGGTGCAACAATGTTTTCAACACTGATAATAAATTAAATGTTTCTTGAGCATCAAATCAGCATATTAGAATGATCAAGGATGATGAAGATCATGATGAAGATTGCAGTAATGACTGCTGAAAATTAAAAAAAAAAAATATATATATATATATTAAAATAGAAACTTTTAATATAATTTGTAAAAATATTTTGGAATATTACTGTTTTTACTGTATGTTTGATTAAATAAATGGAGCCTTAAAGGGATAGTAATTCAACCATAATTTTACAAAGCTACGAGAATATTTTTGTGCGCTAAGAGTATGCAACGTATGTACACGGAAACGCTGTTTACTTTCAGATCAAAGCAAAAAAACATAAACAACATATCTGCATACATACGTTGTTTACGTATGTGATACTCTTCAAAATGGCGCCTGGGTGACGCGGAGAAGACGAATTGTTGAATAAAGCCATTATTTTTGTTTTATTTGTGAACAAAAAGTATTCTCGTAGCTTCGTAAAATTACAGTTGATGTCACATGCCCCTCTAAATGGGCGACTCATGGCCAGATTATGCTGTAATTTGCACTAAATTGAATGTGATAGTGAAAACTGTATAGTGTTTCTGGTTCTATAAACAAACTCGGCATTATGGTGCACTAGTAAGTACCAGAACACTTCATACACTTCCTCTAACTGCTCTCTCTTTCTCTTTCAGGTGTCTGGCCATCTGAAGAGGTGATGGCCTACTATTGCCTGAAGAAACGTCACATGTTTACGTGAGCCCCCCTTCTTTCTCTCTCTCTCTTCTCCCACTCTCTCTCTCACTTTGGCCATATGACAGAGAAGCAAGGGGCACTTTTTGATTTGCACTCAAGGCGGTACACAAGCCTTTGATTTCCTGTTTTTACATTCAAGAGGCAGAAGAGGGAAGAGAGGCTTATCGATCACACAGCGGCAAGCTGAAGGTCAACTGGGCATATAGAGACAGAGCAGGGTTTTGCGCCCTTGGGCCAATGCTTCTGTAGGAGTCTGTGTGTGTGTGTATGGAGGATGTTAAGACCTGTGATCTGTTGTGATTTGGTCTGTGTGTCGCTTTTGTTCATATTCAGACCTCTAAATTAAAAACTAGAGTTAATTTGCATGTGTATGTGTGTGTAGTATGTTTGTGCGCGTCTGTGTGTGTGTGTGTGTGTGTGTGTCGACGTGTGCTCTTGTTCCTGTATGTCATCAAGGACTGTCACCCTCACTATCTTCCAGACCTGTTATCAGGCACTCACCAAAAAGAGAAAAAGAGGAGGATAAAGCAGAACAAAAAAAGTCAATTTACAGAGAGCGCCCATCTCTTCTCTTCATCCCTCTGGTTTTTTGCCTTTCTTTCCACTAGCCCAATGTACAGCCAAATAGCTACCTGTCACTGGGGCTTTGTCCCCGCCGCGGCTCATACTAGCAGTTTTGTGCGCATTAATTTTTAATTGCACTCCCTCATACAACAATCGCTCTCTCTTCATCCTCCACTCTGTCTCTCTGTCAATGGAAGGTGTCGGATCACGGGCTGAGAGCAGACAAACACATGGAGACTGTTGTCACGGAGCGCAGAAATGACTGGCAAAATGATGAAGTCAAGCTGCCGGCGTGTGTGTGTGTGTGTGTGTGTGTGAGAAAGAGAGAGAGAGAAGACAGTTCTGGTGTGGAGCTCTGGGCTGCTTTTGATCTATGAGGACTCTTTACTGTATATTTTGTGTATGACAAACACAAATGAACTCTATGCAAATTATAGTCTTTGTGTAAATCCTCCATTCCTGTGAGAATTATATGAATTACCTTTCATATGAATTATTCTGTTCGGGTGCGTAGGTCTCTATATATACAATAGGTATGTGTGTTAACTCTTGTGGTGTGACTCAAAAATGTCAGGGTTGTTCTGAGGGGAAAAAAAGCAAACATGCTAAATTCAGTCAATAAAATAAAATGCAAATAAATGTGTTGTTTTTAGATAGGATAGCCAGTTAGGCTTGTTAACTTTTTTAAGGGTAAGGAAAATACTTTCAATATCTGTCTGTAGTTATCTGTCTGTATGGTTTAAAGGCCATACGTCAAACTCTTCTGTAGAAGCTAGGTTAATTAGCCAGATGCTAACATGTTTGCAAATACCGTATGTTCACTTACAACAAGGATAAGTGGTTTGTGCCGACCTCAATGTGTTTTGTGTGGTGAGTTTTTGACTGCTGAGAGAGTAAAATTATCAAAATTCATAGAATACAATAAGAAATCAGTTAATCAGTTAATAATGTATCACTTTAATCCCTTTTTATTTACTTCTGTACATATTACTAATGTGTTAGTTTGATGTAAGCAGAGTTCAGTGAATCAAACATACAGCACTTAAACAACAAAAGTAAACATTTTTGGGAAATTTATGTAATTCATTCATGTAATTTGGAGTACCATATAAATGCCAAAAGTGTTTTTGAGTATAAATATTCAGTATAGGGCTCTACACAATATTAGATTTTCCTACAATGAAATGAATCATGCTCGAAATTCAAGTGTTGGGAGGCGTGGGGATAGAATTTTTAAGAATAACAGTACAAAATTGTACAAAAAGAACTTCCTAAACACTGGGATGTCTAAAATCCTGTCTTTTTTTTACGAAATCTAAAAAACTCCCAACCTGGGAAGCTAACTTTTTTCGTGTTTTTCCATATTATGATGGGTGAATCCAGCATAAGCGTCCAATACCGCCAACTAGTGTATATATATATATTTCATTTTTACATAACAAGGTTATCATCAATACTAGTATATTGTGTCACACCTAATTTAGTATGATAAATATATCAAAACACTGCAGTATTACCATCTGTAATGCATCAGTGTACTTAAAGTCCAGTACAAAATCAAAGCAGAACACTGATCCTGTACATTTAATTAACTTCCCATTCCTGCTGTACCACAAATCCACATTTCCAGCAGGGAAAAGGACAATTGCGCTTTCTTTTGTAAACACATATACACCCGCTCGCATGCAGAGAGAAGGAGGGAGAGGAAGGTTGAGATCAATGAGCCCAGCGGAATTGCATTCCAATCAATGGCATCCCCCAACACGGGCAAGTTAATTAGCGTTATTGTCAAGACACAACAGCCATCTCTCTCTCCGTCTGTCTTTATCGCTCTCATCCTCCTGTTTTCGTCTCATTTGAGCTGAAAAACTTCACTCTCATACTCATGTACTTCAATGTTAACGCTAAACGGTGCATCAAACCCCTCCGTGTCTCTCTGTCTCACAGGGGCTCGGCGGTGTGTGAGCTGGGTGGAGGGATGACGTGTCTTGCGGGGCTCATGGTAAGTCAAAAGCGAATGCAAAAATTACATACAGTGCTCACACAGACAGACAGTCACAGGCAGATGGGCAATTTGCATCAGCATGGGTAATCTAACATGGGCATATTGTAAGCAACATGAAATCGGCCAGCGCACATTGACATTTCTACCTCAGTGACCATAAACACGCGTGGCCCAATGGGCTAACTTCATCAAAGCGTTCAAACACAGGGGCTTGCATATGCAAACACTTTCTTTCTTGGTCACACACACACACACACATCAGTGGCTTAGGCTCTAGCTGTGTGTGGTGTATAGTAGTTTGTAGTAGCCTCTCCAGATGGACAGGCTTAACATGTTATCGATTTCGCCTTCACAAGACCAGCCTTCCCGTATCTCTCCACTCAATACCCCCGTGTTGTGACATTACGGACCGCCAGTGGATCGCCCTTCTCGTCCCCCCACTCGATTTAGTCTCTCTTTTTTTTTTTTTTACTCGCATTCCTCTTTTTCTCAGGTCTGACTTAGTGCTTCTTGATGCTTGTGTTTATTTAAGTCCTTCACGAGGAAAAATGGCTCCACTTTTCTGTCCTGTGCCCTGGAGTGCTGTGGTTTTGGCAGTGCCATCCATGTTTTTCTTGGGTGACTGGTTGGTTTCCTGCAGGTTTTGATGCCCATATGGCTAGCTGGTGATGCAGGGCCTTGTGACCTGACTCTTGCCCACAGGGCAAAAAACACTGCATCACTCTGTAGAGATGATTGTCCTGTATTGTCTCATTTTGTCAGTGCATGTAGTAGCCTTTTCGTTTGACTTGAGCATTTCAAAAGACATTAAAAATGTGTAAAAAAAGAAAAAAAAAGAAATTATGTTACAATTTGTGTGACTTTTACCTGGGAAAATTAATCTTAGATGCTGATTTTCTTCATGTGATGATGTGGAATGTTCACTGCATTTTACCATCAAAACAAATATATTAGGAACATTTTTTATGCGGAATGTATTTGAAAGAATACAATTCAGCAGTAATATTGTCAAATATTAACACAATTTAAAATTGTATTTTAATATATTTTAAAGTAAAATTTATTCCTGCAGTGCAAATATTCCAGTCTTCAATGACACACTATCCTTCAAAAATAATTTTAATATGCTGAATTGATGCTTAAGAAACATTAAAAAGCTGAATAAAAGTAATCATTTATTGAAAAAACAGTGCTAGAGCACATGCAAATATTCCTTAAGAATGATCTCATCGCTAAACTGCTAAATATTCCCGTTCTCATAAGGACGATAATAATAAATATATAAATAAAAATAATTAAAAAACAGTAGAAATATCAAAATAAAACAATGAACATTACATTTTTAAAATTCACTCTGCCTTGAGTTATTATTGCTTCCTGTGAATAATGGCTTTATTCAAAAGCACAAATATAAAACCTTGCAAGCACTTTTACAAATGCGCACACTCCCTGCTTGTGCCCACTATGCCTCTCCAAACAACTGTTACACAGCGCCCCTGATAAAGACGACTACTTGAATGAAAAGACTGTATAAAAAGAGGACAGAAAGAGCTGACAGTGGAGCAGCACAAAGGCAGAAGCTTCGCAGTACAAAGTTATATGAAGGGCATCAGACAGGCCTCGCGAGCCGAGTAAGGAGTGACAGCAGAGCGCGATGGCCCCGCCTGATAAACGCCACACTGCAAATGAAAGGCTCGGCGCTCACCATCATCCCCTGTCACAATGCAATTACCCAACAGAGTGATAGCAAGATAGAGGGCTCCCAGCCACCGGGAATGATAAAAGTATTGACTGATTTGATTGAATGATTAAAATAATGCAGACGTAAAATGAAAAAACGGCCAAGACAGACAGCGATGGATGAGAAGGAGCAGAGGAGAAAGAGAGGGGTGGTCGTTTTGGATAGGGGGGCTTTAAAAATCAGCACTCTTCAGATATGACTGCTTGCAAACAGTGTGCTGAGGATGTCTTGCTTTTGTTTTATTTATTTATTTTTTTGTTTGTTTATTTTTCATCTTTTTTTCCCTTTTCCTGCAGATTGCAGTTTGTGCTGATGTGAAGGAAGTGCTGCTATCTGATGGCAACGAGAAGGCAATTCAAAGTATCCTTGCATTTTGGACTGGTATGTAGCTCTGTGCCAATACCTAGTAAGCTGCCAACTCCCTACATAGGCAGCTGCCTTCTAAGGCAGCATCTGAACTGAAATGGAACCTCATAAGTGACTGATCTTAAACAACTTACATAGGCAGGATCTTAAAAGGCAGCATAATTATGTTGCCTATACCTTTTGGAACAGCCTTGACATCTTAAATTGACACCTAAAAATACTCTCCCTACAGAGGCAGCTCACTTGGTTTTGGAACAGAGCTTGTGTGTTTCTGAACCAATCCAAACATCACTTTGTTCTGTTGGAGTACTGACAGCCATGTGTTTGGTGTGTATGTTCTCAGTGTAGACTGTCTTTAAGATCGTAGCACAGAAAAGAAAACCTTACTGTGTATTTAACCCATATTTACCTCAGATATTCCTCTCACTTCCACCTCACACACACACACATTCAGTCAGCCATTCTTAATGTGCACTCTGTCAAAGAATACACACACACACACACACACTCACACCCCCCTCGACATATCTGAATGTGAGGCAAATCATCCAGCTGACACCCGAAACCTGCATTTAGCATGTTTAATACATATTCATGTCATTGAAGGCTACCGCTGTGTGTGTTGACTCACCTGCTCCTTGTCTCTCACCCTCTCCCCCCTTCTTCCATTCCTCTATTGGCTTTCTCTTTTGCCAGGAGCACGGATGAAGCTTAAACAGGTGACAGGGCACAGCTCGAACCTTCTTTCTTCATTCCCTTTCTTCGCTTTTTCTTATTCCCGCTCTCCATCTCTCGTCTTCCCACCGCAATCACTCAGATTAGCCACGTCGTTTGGCTCACAAAGGCAGGAAAAATGGAGACGACAGACGTGACAGCAAAACGCCGCAAAATTACTGTGCCCACATTCGTTAGTACAACAGCCAGCGCTGCCACTACAATAAGCTTTTATTGAATATCAAGACTCAAAGAACAATAGCCGTGGCATGAAATTAACACAATTCCTCATTGAGAAGAGATTTGTTTAAAAGAAAATGGAGGGAAAGGGAGCAGAGCAAGACATACTCAAAACATTCATGGTCTGTCTCTAAACTGCTTCCTGTAATAGAGTGTGAAAAAACTGGCAGTAGGCTGATAGAGCATTAATTGGCAGTGCTTTGTTTCAGAGATGTTTCTGCCATAATAGAAAGCCAAGAGATGATCTGATGATCGGACAAGGCCAGGAAAGGACAAGCTGTCTTGGGAGAACTGTATACGATATGGTGTTTTCTTTCTTTGTTTTAGAGGAAAGAAAATGAAGGGATTTACTGAGTTGAAACAATAATATTAGCATGTGAGCCATAGGATTACTCCAAATGGTCAATATGTACAGTTATATCTGTGTTTCTTTCCTGTTTTAAAGGGTTAAAACTACCTGCCCTGTATCCATCCAGAATGTGGTCTGTAAAGGAATTTCTGCTTTCACCGTTTAGGTTTGACCTTTGTTTGATAATTAAAAACTTGATGGATTACCCAAAAATGAAAATTCTGCCATTAATTACTCAGCCTCATGTCGTTCCAAACCCGTAAGACCTTCATTCATCTTCGGAACACAAATTAAGATATTTTTGATTAAATCCGAAAGCTTTCTGACCCTCCCAGGTCCAGAAACGTAGCAACGACATCAGTAAAATAGTCATGCGATATTAGAGGTTCAACTGTAATTATACAAAGCTACGAGAATACTTTTTGTGTGCAAAGAAATCAAAAATAATGACTATATTCAACAATTCTTCTCCTCCTCATCCCGTCTGCAGCAGTGTGCCCCCATTGTGGATAGAGTATCAGGAACACATGCGCTTGCTTCTGCTTCATATAAACGACAGAATTTTCTCACTGTACGACACAGCGTCCGCTTCATGTAAACGACGAATGCGCAGGCTGGCACATTTGCGTATTGCGTCCCGATACTCTTTCCACAGTGGGGGTGCACCACTCTGCAGAAAGCTGTTATTTTTGTTTTCTTTGCACACAAAAAGTATTCTTGTAGCTTCGTAAAATTTCAGTTGAACCGCTGATGTCACATGGACCGTTTTACCAATGTCCTTGCTACATTTCTGGACCTGGGAACATTGCAGTTGCTGTTTTATGGAGGGACAGAAAGCTTTCGGATTTAATCAAAAATATCTTTATTTGTGTTCTGAAGATGAACAAAGGTCTAATGGGTTTGGAACGACATGAGGTTGAGTAAGTAATGACAGAATTTTAATTTTTGGGTGAACTATCCCTTTAATCTGGGTGCTCCAACTGTCCAGGTTTCATGTTTGTTGCATTTTAGCATTGATGTCTGAAATTGGAGGTTTATCATTTGCAGCTCTTTCACACCAAAACACCAAACAGCTGGACTCTTAAAGGGTTACTCCAACCCAAAATGAAAATTTTGTCATTAGTCACTTACCCCCATGTCGTTCCAAACCCGTAAAAGCTTTGTTCGTCTTCGAAACACAATTTAAGATATTTTGGATGAAAACCGGGAGGCTTGTGACTGTCCGATTGACTGCCAAGTAAATAACACTGTCAAGGTCCAGAAAAAAACACTGTCAGAATAGTCCATCTGCCATCAGTGGTTCAAAAATACTTTTTGTACGCAAAGAAAACAAAAATAATGACTTTATTCAACAATTCGTCTCCTCCGTGTCTCCTCCGGCAATAACACAAATACTCACACAAAAGTAATTGAAATGTAGCGCCATTTTGGAGAGTATTTGCTGGACGCAAACTGTGTCAGCTGCACCACACTGTTTTCATTCAAATCAAAGCATAGATAAACGTAGAAGGCATATTTGTGTGACTTTAAGGTTACAGAAGCTCCTGCTGAACAGGCCATGATGTGTCATTTTTGGAATTTATGGAATATTAAAATTTTTGTACATTTAAATTACTTTTGTGTGAGTACTTGTGTTATTGCTGGACAATTAGATGTTACTCCAAGTAGTGTTCTTACTTCCTATACCAAATATGACCGATTAGGCGTATTACTACATGAACACACACACACACACACTCTGCACAAAAATCAGGCCAGTGAGCCCAAGTGGGAATGAATAAAGTATATCAGAAAGTGCTGAGTGGTTTCATGACTCAGTTCTGATCTCAGTCTGCGTGTTCAAAAGACTGGCTGAGCTCGTATTAAAGCCGTGCATGTGTAATCAAGAGACCCTACAGTTAACTGCTAAATTTCACTTCTCACACACTGATTATGTTCTTTAATAGCTGCTGCTCTCTGGAGCTTTACAAACTCTATTAAGCAGCAGTCCTGAAACTTGGAGACAATATATGCACAGGTGTTACACAGGAAGTCCATTTTTGATGAAAATTGTGTCTCGGGGCACTGTTAAAAGAGAATGAGAGACGCCAATGCTGACCTCTCCCCCAGTGGTCTTTTCCTGATGGGATTACACTGTAAGCTTTCCACTCTCTCTCCTTAGCAGCGGATCTCACCAGTGTAACGTGCGCAGCCAGCCCCCTCCCCTCTTTCATCGAGGGATTTGCCCTCCATCCCTGCGCTATAGATTGGATTTGCTACGGTTGTTTTCCATGGAGCGAGAAAGAAAGCGGGGCAGAAAAAGCGAGAAATCGTAATTGAATTAGTTTAAAACTGTCGAAGGGTCTATTCATAGATGCGCTGACATCAATCCCGCAGTATAACCACAATGGGTGGAGGCCCATCTGAGGAGATGGCCGCAGGTTAAAAGCCTCCCTATTGATTACCTATGGTGATGCTTTGCATGAGTTGGTTTTGAGCTCAGTGGTAATCTGAGGATGAGGTGTGGAGAGAGACGGCTGTTACGGAAGCAAACGGACTCTGTGGATTGACGTCATTTGAAAAGGCCTGACATAATAGAGATCTGTAACATGGTTAAACAAGAAATCAGCTCAGAGTAATAGGCTCTTGATCAGAGGAATCAAGAAAATGGTCTTGCTGTTGTTCAGCAGTCTCTCATCTACATACTCATTTCTGTGTTCTGAAGCTTGATCAGCTTGTTGTAGCATTCCTCATATGTCAGTAACAAACAAACATAAATACAATACCAGATAAACTTTTGAATGAATTTATGAGTCTAATGTTTATCATGTTATGAAATTATTTCTGTAGATAAATATTGATTGTTCCTACATGTGAATTACTTTACAAATGTAAAATTACATTCATTCAAGAGCCATGGTGATAGGAAAAATATGGAATAAGTGCAAAAAAATATATAGAACTGATTATTGCATTCCTCTTAGAAACTTAATGTGTGTGTGTGTGTATATATATATATATATATATATATATATACTGTATATATGCAAAGGCAAAGACGGGGGAATACAAAGGTTTATTTTTTTGTTTTGTTTTTTTTTAATTCCATAATTTTAAGTTTGTTATTTGTTTATCTATCTGTTTGTTTGTTTGTTTTAGATTATTTTGGATACAATTGTGAAGAAAAAGCAGCCACCAAATGTCTAACAGTACTCAAAAAAGCATCCCAGGATGCAACTCAGGACCTGAGGCTCAGGCTGGTTGCATTTAGTAGTGTTGTTGGCCAATCAGCCTCCAGGACCGGAACTAATTTGTCATGATGCCTTCACTATTTTTCCAAAATTTAGAATTTTTTTTGTATGTTCAAACTTTTGACATGCTAGTAGATGCATCTGTCTTCATGGAGTTAATGTGTAACTGTCCTGCTTTTATTAATTACAAAACGGTGTTGCATTTCTTGACAAAAAGCATCAGATGTGCGCAGTGTAATCGAGAGGAACAGGCGAGAAGGACTCTTCCTGTCTACCAGTGTGTCCAGCAGGTAATCACTCATACACCCCCCAACATCTCTGATGATGAAAGACAGAGCACTAATATTGCTTTTACATTACAGCCACATGAAGTCCATCTCTTATGTCAATACAAATTCAAGTGTTATAATTCGCTGAAGCTTTGCGTAGTCAAGCATGCCATGAAGTATAGAAAAGTGTGTTTGGGTAAAGTGGCATTTACGGCACTTGTGTTCGGGACATAATAGTGTCAATAAGTAGGCAAAAATGAGGTTGCAAGGCTCCGTGTCACTCCCTGAACCCAGTTGGCCCGGTAACGAGGTATCCGCAGCCCGCGGAGCGAGCGCTACGCTCTCTAACACGCCGAGATGTATCCAGGCAGAGCGATGATGAGCCACTCTCCGTGATTGAATGCCCTCATCTAGAAAACTCAAACACACACACTCTCTCTAACACCCCTCTCTCACATTTGCCAAAACACAGCTCATCCACTGTGCACACCATCACGCAAATGCATTATCACCTAAAAAGTAATTTTGGCACTCAGTGATCTAACCACTCTCTCCCCCTCTCGTCTCCTCTCCTCTCTCTTGCTCTGCACACTTCCCCCTCCCTGTGTATTTACACTGGGCTGATGAAGTGAAAGAGTAAACGTATAATTAGCCTGCATTACTTTGATTGTTTTCTTTAGAGATTAGGCTTCCTGTCAGAGCGCGCGGTTTGAGTGGGGTGAAGGTCGCGTGTGATTGGTTGAGGGAGGGGGGGTGGATTCGCTTTCTCAAGTCAGTGAATAAGCAGCGCGGACCCCCGCTGAGAGAGGAGATTGTATTTCCACAAGACGTAATTTTTGTTTACTGACTGTTAATAATGGCTAATTAATAATCAGATTTGCTTGCCTGGAAACCGGCCCTAGCACTTAAAGAAACGAGAGAAGACGATCGGCGCCAGACAACGGCGCAAATAAAGCGAGTATCAGGTGTGTGAAATGTCTCTGGACGCAGTATTGAGAGAGATTACGGGGGTGATTGATAAATTGCGCAACAGGTTTGATGACACAGCAGCTATCATCCTGGTTCTGTCCTCTTTCAGGGTGGTGAGATGGGACAATGAGGCCGATGTGTCCGCTCTGGAGGGTCGCTTTGACGTGGTGATGTGCGCTGACTGGTAGGTTGATCCTTTTGTTGAACTGTCACTTCTTCAGAGATCCACCGTCACCCAAAACATCACACCTGTACACAATTGTTGCGCGAAACATCCAAAACAGATCTTTCAGGCCTTTTCTTTCTACCGCTATATGATTCTGAGCAAGCGAAGAAAGTCTCTACATCTGTCCAAACCGGACGTTCTTACAGCTATTACAAAATAAATATCATATCTCACACTTTACTAGCATCTCCAGCCACAATATGTCTACACCCTCAATAAAAGTGTGCACTTTGTGTCCCGGTGATGTGGCATTAATATTCCTGCGCCCGTAACGCTTATCAGATGGCAGCCATCAGCTCGCGGATGGCACTGCATTATTTCCCCTCCGCCAGCTCCGCCAGGCATTTCCATTTTTCAGAAATTGCCTCTTTTTCATGCTTGGCGTCCCAGCAAATGGATGTCTTAGGCAAATTGCAAATAATTATGCCTGTGCAAGGAGAGAAAGAGAGCGAGAGAGAGATTGTGGAGCAATACAAACATTTCAATTAGCCAGGTCCTGAACATGTGGAACCATTGTTTTTTTTTTTCTCTCTCTCTTTTGTGTGTCTGTGTAAATGCGTTGTTGTGTGTGCATTACACTAGTCTTTTACAATCATTCGGATGTAAATTTTACTACTGGTACATTCAGACTTCATTATGTAATGCAAGAAAATTTAATGTTGCTTGAACGCTATGTTGGATAGTTTGGGAAATCCAGCTTAGAGAGGCATCATGTGATCAAAGATGAACAGTTCTCTTTATTTCCATGGTCATGTAGTTGTTAAAGAGATAGTTCACTGTCATCATTTGCTCACTCAGGGCACTGCAAACCTGTATGACTTCATTTCCTCTGTATAATTCTCTATATACAGTGAGTGCACTTTAATGTTGTTTATGAACCCATTGAAAAAAAGTTGAAACAGTCTTCTAAATATCTTATATCTTTTATTCAGAAGAAAAAGTCATACAGGCTTCTTCTTCTTCTTCTACATTCATTTTGTGATGAACTGTCCCTTTAATACATTTTACATGTGTTCCAGTAATGTAATATTAGCCAACATTTTATGCATTTATATTAAATCTACACATTAAAATGCACAGAAAATGGCCAATGAATACAGTAGATTAATAGCGAGATTGTATTGGTTTGTGTATTCATGTTTGATTCTCTGATTCTGATTCCTGCTCTCATTGCGTGTTATAATAACCCTAATTAGTACTCTAATTATAGACATTTTCAAGTCATACACATTTTCCCTATCAGCTTTTTTCTTAACACTATTATAGTTTATTACATTGTTATTACGTTGTTATAAGCCCAGCTCTAAACAGGATGTTCTTTGGCATTGTCTCTATCTAGCACAAAGTGGTGAGGCTGATGGAGGCGGGGTATAATGATACCTGTGTGTTCTCTGGCGATGATCACTAAAGCCTGGTACAGCCTACTATTATTCTAATGTCAGACAAATGGCAGCTAATACGCAGGTAAAATGTGCAGCAGAGGGCCAGCATGAGATTGATTTGTGTGTAGTAAGGAGATACTACGTGTGTGTGTGTGAAGAGAGAGAGAGTGGAAGAAGGTACGTGAGGATGAATCATGCCGCGTTGGCTGTCCCCCCGTTGCTTGCACTGGCAACTCATCTGTAATTGCCGTCGTCAGGAGAGTGATCGCTCGGCGATTAACGAACATAGCCATGCTGACGATCACCTGCGAAAAGGTCAACAGCCACACTTCTGCTCCGATTAATTATAGTCTTTCAGACAATCGTCAAGAAAGGCAGGACGTAATGCAGCGGCGCTCACGCTAGGAGAAGAGAGAGAAAGAGATAGAGACGTAGTCTCAGCTATGATAGCAAAAGGTTCTTCCAAAAGACAGCCCTCTGTTTCACCTCGTCTTTGTCTTCACAAGACAATGCTATTCTTGTCTGAAAACTATGTTTTGTAGCTACGCTAAGAGTTGACAAAAGCATTAAATTAGCACTCAAGGCCCACAGCTCTTTACTTGACTTGTGAAGCTTTGTTTAAAGTGATATTTCCTCACTGCTGAGAAGGTAAAAGACTGATATGCTGTTTTAAATCAGAAGTTTTCGTGTGTCTCTTTCGTATGGGCCTGTATAATATTGCATATGTAATGTATTGCTGCTCTGTGCTCTTGTTTTGGAGTCTTTTAGTTTGTAGTTCTGTCTTGTTCCTGTTTCCTGTTCCTCCCATCATTATCCCCTGGTTGTCTGCATGGTTGTGTGCTTAGCTGTGTCTAAATAGGTTCTACATACTGTATAAAAAGGTACTACATTTAATGAAGAACTTTGCAACTATTAAAAAAAGCGTACTACACTACAACCATGTTGTCATTGTCATGTGACCTTCTCTGCCATTGACAGCTCCTATAATGTTATAGTAAAAATGTTTGCACCAGTAAACATCAGTGTAACTGCAATAGCAGAGTTAAAAAAAAAGTTAAAGTGTTTACTATATTGTGTATTTCTTAAAAATGACCATAAATTGTAAAAAGGTTTTCAAGAGTGTGCCTTTGAGCATCTCTTTTGTTGACAACAGACAGTTTATACGCACTTCTCATTATAAGTTTGGGAAGATGGTTAGCTCTTGTTTATTTCCAAAATTAAAGTTATAAGCAACCCAAACCCACAGCATATCCAGAAATGAGCTCACGTGTAAAAAATCGCGAAGCTCTACTCTTAGATTGGCTTGATATCCAGCATCACTTTGCAAATGTATGATAATGTATGTCAAATAGATAGATCCTGAGACATTTATTCAGTGTTTTCATTTGCACTGATATTGAGTGTACATGAACTACTGATATTTTAAGTTTCGTATACATTATATAATGTGTGTTAATGACTTCATAATGGAGGTTTAAAGTGTAGCCCATTTCTGTTCAGCTCCATTTCTATAGTGACTACATGTAAACATGCTCGCAGGGAGTCTGTTTTAAAGTGCTATGGAATGGCACTCTGGAAAAACACGGTGTATCCCATCACTTAGATCCTTAGTTGGAATCGCAGTAACACCAGGCTAGGGTCAAGCATGAGAAGAAGCAGTCAGCTGTGCTCCACGATAAGTGAATCAGTCATCAGTGTCCTCCACTTGATCCCTCCAGCAGTTCCCATGCTGATGGGTGCCTGACACTAACAGGTGATTCTCCATACAATGTGTGTGTGAGATTCTCTTAGGTGAAAACAATTTTTGTGTAATCGTGTCAAGTATTCAGACAGACCATGGAATAAATTTATAAGCCTATATATAGTTATTGAAACATTGCTGTCTATGAAACAGCAATGTTTTGTGACCTCCCGCAGCAACTGAACTATAAGTGAGAGTGCATGTCTCTTAGAGATCCCTGGTTTATGCTACTGCTTTACATACACACACATAACATTGAAGCAGTTCACTACACACAAACACACACACACACACACACACACAGTGTAATTTAGGTGGCTGGTGTGAATTGTTGCAGTGGTCTTGTTGCGTAGTGAG
>SCHK01190145.1:0-11626 GCA_004124795.1 Poropuntius huangchuchieni | reverse complement strand
AATAAAAACTATACAGAAATATAAACTACTAAAAATAACAAAAACACACAACAAAGTAACTAAAACTTCAAAATAAAAATAAAAACATAAAATATAACAATTAAAATTGTTTTAAAATATTAATTAAAATAATAAAAGTATATCTCTAGTTACCTCCATTTCTTTTTAATTGCTTGTGAAATGTACTAATAATTTCTGAGAGAAAATGTTTCTATTTCTCTTTTTTGGCAGTGTACTTCAGCCATATTTGCATCTTTTTATCTTTTGACTTGTGGCAAGGTTTTGAGGCCCCATGTGGGGCCCCAGTTTTACTACTAATATAACAGAAAGACATGGGAGTGGTATCTCAGAGTGGCAGCACTCAGATGCTGATCTGAAAATGTGCAGATCTAGTTTTGCTTTGTTGTCTTTGATTCAGCAAGACAAGACAATAACGGACCTTTAAAAAGACTTAGAATTGAGTTCTTGTTTTTGCTTGTGGTATTTCCAGCAGGAGACACTCTGGCAGCTGAAGCAGCAGTCAGATCCAATCAGGAGCGGGAGACGGGCAGGAAATTAACCCCTCGCACCTGCGCCTGCTGCCTATTACACTCCATCTCACTGCTAAAATACTGTATGTTAAAATTTCTCTAAAAAATGCTGCTAAATTCATGTCAACCTGCTTTCATAAATCCATATCAAAAAGCTTAAATACAGTTTGTGGTTATCCTGAAGCAAACCTGAAGCACAAGGATAATCGATGAGCCTTCTCTCAGCTAAAACGAATTATCCGCCCAATCCATTTCCTCTGCCTGCTTTGCCTGCCTCTATCCAGTAACTGCTGCTTTCCAGCCAACCTTTCAGCATCCAGCAAGACAGATCACATTATTTGGAAGTTGATGAGTCATTTCCTACTCGTGTACATTAGGGCTAGGTTGCATTTGCAAGCCAGGAACAATTTTATATGCATGTGTTCAGGTTTTTATTGTTCTGTTTACTTCATGATTTTAGAAAAAACAAAACATTAAATGTAGAAAATGCTTTTACATTTATATACACTTCAAATGTTTGGGGTCAGTAAGATTTTTCATTTATATTTTTTCTTTTATTTAGATTGAACTGATCAAAAGTGACAGTAAAGACAGTAAAGACAAGATTACGGATGATTTCTATTTCAAATAAATGCGGTTCTTTTGAACTTTCTATTAATAAAAGTATCCTGAAAGATGGTTTGCAGTTTCCACACAAATATTAATCAGCAAAACTGTTTTCAACACTGAAAATAATTAGAAATGTTTCATAAGCACTAAATCAGTATTTTAGAATGATTTCTGAAGGATCATGTGACATTGAAGTCTGAGCAAATGCTGCTGAAAATTCAGCTTTGCCATCACTGGAATATATTACATTTTAAAATATAGAAAACTCTTATTTTAAGAGCTGTAATAATAAAAAATAATAATAATTTGCTTTATTACTGTCACAAAATAAACTGTATTTCTGATCAAATAAATGTAATGCATTTATGAACAGAGACTGCTTACAAAGATTAAAATAAACAACCCCAAACTTTGAACGTCAGTGTATAGAAAAAATGAACATTATATATTTAAATGTAAAAATGAACCAAATTCTAGCTTTACAATTTGATGTTGCATTACAGAGCACGGCGTCTAAACCTGATCAATATTTCATGATGGCGGCTGATGACCTGTCTGAACAATTTCTGCTTGAATATGCCTGATCTCATGATAGATATCACAAGCACCTGCTGTGGAGAATTACAATATGAAGGCAGACTGACGACTGACAATGATGAACTTACTCTTCAAGAGTAAGACTGGAATTTTTAACATTACCGTATTCAGCTGGCTGACAACATCTGTCTCCCTTTGGCTAACAGAGTAAATAATGTCAAGAAAGATTTGGGCCAACTGTACTTAAGTTATTGGCTGACAAAAGCTTTGAAACTGTTGGAGAATTTCAAATAAATGCAAAGGTTTATATTACTAAATAAAGAAACAAGTCAAAGTAATTTTCTGATTACAGTTTTGAGTGAAACAATAAATGAACAGGAAACGCATTGGTTTTTTTCTTCCATTAATCATTTCTCACAAATGGACTATAGCAATAACTATGTCAATCTATCATTCATGTTGTCAGTAAAAAGGCAAAAGGGAGCACACAGTGAGAACTGAGTTTCAATTCTATTTTGTCTTAAGACAAAAGAAAGTGGGTCCAATGCTAAATGTATTCTACATTCAAAAGATTGAAAATGTGCCAGAACTATTACTAGATTAGCTAACCAGTTCCGTATATATCTCAGATATATGTGTATTTTCTCAAAAAGGAAGTTTAAAGGCTTTGAGCTCTAATGATATGCTATACTCCTAAAAAACTAGGTTAATTCTTAGTACATGCAAATTAGTACATTTAAAATTGTCAAGGAGAATAAACAAAAATATTTATTATTTATTTTGCCCTAAGAGGTGTATAAAACAATTCAGCCCATTAAAATCCATTTTTAGTCCATAAAAATGGGCCATTGTATGATGAAAAGGCAAATGCCTTGAAACTAACATTTTTCTATTTTTTCAACTTTTTCTTCCTTGTTTATTTTCCTTGTTGATTTTTTGCCTGCAACATGTGCATAATTGTCACAAAATTTGTGAAACTTTAACTTGAAAATCACATTCCTCCAAACTAGCAATAGCAAGTGCCTCATGAATAAACCACTTGTTACTGCTAAACTAAAAGGTAAAATAAAGACTATTGGCTATTTTAATAAAAACGGAGGAGCTTTCCGATATATCCCACCCTAATATCCTATTTCAACAGGAAATATGCAAAATACATTCGTCAAGCAATTTCACTGGGTTGCAAAAACCGGGAGGAGCTGTGTATCCGAAGAGTCAGAGCATAAAATCAAGTTAATCTGGTAAGACAGCATTCAGGTAAAGGAAATGTGTAAAGCAGGAGCCATGGAGACAGACACCAAGCGTAAAAAAGTTGTCACATCCTGAGACAGACATTAGTGATTAACTGTGAGACGGAGTGTCTAAATGAGGGATGCTGTGAGACTGGAGTAAATATGGATGAGGAGGGTGAGTGATGGCACAGTGTCATTCTACAGCACATCCGTAAACAACCTCTCTAATTGCAATTTATTGTTTTGTTTTGGTCCTGGGTTTCTGAAATACAGCACCCCTTATATACAGCATATAAAATGGCAAGCCAGGCTAAGAAAAACCCTTCTATCAAAACAAGAATGAATATACTAACACACACGTACTGTTAGCAACACAATGATCTGGCATGCAGTTTGTCGCATTACAGAGCGGGAGAGAGGAAAGCTTACCTTCTATAGGAAGGGAAAAAATGGAAGAACACAGAAAAGAAAGAGAGCAAAAAGAAAGAGGCATGTTTACAGAGTTATATCAGGGCAAACAGAAAAACAGAGGTGACAGCAAAGTAAATGAAAGCTCAGGAAACTGATTTTGAGAGTAGAGTGATTTCTTATGGAAATATTTAATATGCATGCTTAGCAAGCGAAGGGTGTCATCAGTCAGCGAGGGATCAAATGATTCAGTAGGCTTCATGAAATATTGAAAGGCAGATCATTAATCTTTCGGTTAAACACTGATGCCATGTGTACGGTATATGGCGATGTTTTTCCACCTTTGCTGGTTACTTGGTCTGTGTTTTTGTGTCATATAGTCAGTGAATTCTGAGCCTGACTGTGAACAGCGCTGGAAATGGAACAGATTATTACATTAGCAGGATGGGAGTGTCACATTCATTCAGGGAGAAAAACAAAGATGACTGCCCACTTCTGAAGTGGCCATGTATTACTTCCATTCTTTTTCTTTATATGCATTTTAAAACAATATTCCTAACAATATATTCTTCAATAAAGATTTCAAACCTTAAACTAAAACAACCAGCTTTGAGATAAATCACAAGATTTACAACAATTTTAAGTGTAATACTGGATTACAGCCAATAAATATGATATATTCATATATACTACTATTCAAAAGTTTGTGCTCTGTAAGATTTTGCTTTAAAGAAATGAATACGTTTATTCAGCAATAACATACTAAATTGATCAAAAGTGAAAAAGTAAAAAATTCTATTTCACATAAAATGCAGTCCTTTTTAACTTTCCATTCATCCTGAATAGAATTCAGAAATAAATGTATCAAGGTTTCCACAAAAACATTAAGCACTGTTTCTGTTTTCAACATACTGTATAGTAATAAGAAATGTTTCTTGCGCAAAAAATATGCATAATAGTTTTCTGAAAAAACAGAAAATATATTACAAAGAAGAGAGCATCAGAGACTTCTTTTCAAAACATTGAAAAAATCTTATTGAACTCAAACTTTTAATTTTATGTCCAAGTGGACATTGATCTTAAGTACAAAACAGCAACTAATCTAGTTTTTCTTTTTTTTCTTTGCTTTGCATTGTTTTGTAGAATATTCAAATGTTTTTATTATTATTATCATTAAATATCACACCGAAAGCTTGACACATTACCCTTAGAAGTCTTTTTTCTATGGAGACAATAAATGGGATTTTTACTTCTCTCTACCACTCCCACTATCATGTTCACCGTTTATAAACAGTTAACTGAAAATTGTTCACCTAACTTGCTTGACCCACTGAAGCTGACATAATTTAGTGTAACCGTTTAAGGTGGAGTTGTAAGAAGGAGTGTATGTGTGTTTAAGCATGATAAAGCTCATACTTTGTTGGCCCAGGCATCCTCGTCCCATGAAGTGAGTTGCAGAACTCTGATTATCTCGCTGATCTCGGCGCTCATCTTCTCGAATGTGTAGTTTCTGTTCTTCAAGGCCTCCTCCACACCGTGACTCTTAATGCACTTGGTTGTCACAAAGATTTTAATGGCTGATGGGTATCAAAAAACAATTTTGTTAGTCCTCCCCTTCATGGGCTATCTAAAACAGTTGTACAAATCAAGATGAGAGTGCGGTTTATATTTGATGTGTCCAAAAATCAGGCAACTAATTATCACCATATGAGTAGACATATTTGCAAACATCAACATTAAAAGCCTTTCTGCGAGTGCAGATGAGCTGCCATCAACCTGGCTATTTATTGCTGAGCCAACAGCAGAAAGCCAACTGGATGAAGGGAAAAATCTATCCCTCCCCGCAAGGCGGTTAAATGGCTCCAATTATCAGTGTTGCCATATCAACGGGCTGGCACACAGAGACCGCAAGCTGCACACACGAACACACAGCACTTCGCTGGTCTCTCACCTGATATAAGCACGGGCAGCAGTTCCTTCACTGTGTTCATGGAGGTGACCAGCATCACACGGTGCTCCTGATGTGTCAGCTCCTGCTGCCGCTCGTCAATCATCTTTGCCATTTTCGTCATGCCTGACAAATTAATACATCAATACAGTGACGATGTAGAGGTCAAAAAGGGACGTTCCTTTTGAGATTTGCTAGATTAACAGTGTAATAATATTAGATTTTTAATGATTAACTTGAAGTAAGCACGATGACAACAAGGGTAATCTAAATTTTAAGTCAACACATGTACGTCCAACATTAAAATCTAAAATTATTTACTATTGTGGGTACATTTTTAAAATGTCTTTGGAAGAAGTCTATTATGCTCACCGATTAATTAAAATAAAATGAAATCACATTGTCAAATATTATTACAACTTGTATTTCATTTTAATATATTTTAAAATGTAATATATTTTAAAAATTAATTGATGGCAAAGCTGAATTTTCAGCAGCCATTTAGTATTAATATCCTAAAAAATTGTGATGAAATTGTGATTTTTTTTTCAGAATGTACTTTTTTTTTACTTTTTTTTTTTACTTTTTTTATGTCATACATAAAAGTGAGGGAAAAATCCAGATCAAGGCTACTAGCAACTGAAAATACCTCACATAAATACAAGTTCTTCCTAATCAGTTTTTCAAGGTCATATCATTCAAAAAGTATAATCTTTAAAAAACAAAACAAAAGTAACAAAAGCGTCTGAAAATAATAATTCAACCATAATAACAATGAATTCCATTCATGCCAACTGTCCACTTGCATGAGCCAACAGCATCAACTTTAAATTCAGAAATTCAAATCAAAATGAAATGAAACCTCTTCAAAAGGAAGTAACGGGATACATAAAGTACCTGGTCCCAGGTTTTTAGTGTAAGTGATCAAATCCTCCATGGTTTCCACAACCTCTGCAACGGTCAGGTACTCCAGGATGCCTTTACACACCCGGATAATTTTACGCACCTTAGAAAGACACAAAAATACAATGATACAAAAGAAAAAGACACATTTAGACACATTCACATTTATGCATTTTGACATAAATGCTTTTATTCAAAGCGACTTACAGTGCACTCAAGCTAAAAAAATTTTCAAAGCAAACATTTCCTGGGATTCAAACCCATGACCTTTACGTTGCCAGCGCCGTACTCTACCATTCAAGCAGGGATCCTCGCAGGGATCCCATAGGACTAATGTTTTATTCTGCAGGTCTCTGCCACAAACAGGCAGACCCACAAGATATAGTACTATAACATCATGCTTACTCAGTGCCCTGTGAACAACACAGCTCCTTGAGAAAGATGATAGCAGCACTATTAATAGAGCTCAGAGTTAGCTTTCACCACAAACCGATGATCTAATATCTCGCCAGTATGTACATACACACCACAATCTGTGCTCTCTCGGAAATGTTTCTATTATACATGTTAGAACAGGGTTTTTTGGTCATTATATAACAGCACAGCAGTCGTTGGCACTAAGTCTGCATATGTTCTCACTGGTTTTAGGGAGCATTTTTGGTTTTGAATATATATTACAAGCCCATTTACACTGTGCTGCTGGGTTTGTATCTTGTCTTGTGATGAGAAATCTTGTGACCCGAAGAAGCAGAAACTTCAAAAGTAACTCGCGCTGATAGAAGACATGCTGTGTGCGAGGTGGCTCACTCAGATCATGTGCTCCGTGTGAGCTCCATTATGCTGCGCCCACACGGCAGCACACAGGGGAGGCTGGATATGTGGAGCACGGCACATTAGGACCGCAAGTTACAAACGCATGATAAGGGACTGTGTGTTTAATGTTGTTAGGCCAGAAGAAAAGCCTTTTTTGAAAAGATGATCCAAAGAATTCAAATTCAGGATTTGCCCTGAGCTGAATATTATTCGTCAGAAAGGCAGAAATATTTTATAAATCTAATATGCTTTATTTCAAGTTCAGATTTAAAAAAAAACAATATGCGCATTTTACACAGGATCTTTTACGTATCTAATGAGGTTAAACAAGAAAGCATGCATGCAATATTCACATCCAACTGTCAAATAATCAACGGTACATAAATCACACTTCACTGGGAAATTGCTTGGTTAAGATAACAATCTTGCTTTCAGTCAAAACCCTCTTTGGAAATTCAAAATGACTTCCCAGAGAAAAATGAGTGAGATCTGATCTCATCAATGTACACCAAAAGAAAGAAAAAAAAATGTTAGGTTTGTCAGTTTCACAAATCAGGCCTTTGGAGGAGAACAAATTATTTGTTACTGTCGACTGCCAGTTTCACATTAACAGCCAAGCAACTGAAAAATTGCCAAATGTGAAATAAATAAATTGCTGTGACTTTTATAAAAACACCATGAAACAGTCAAGTGTAAAGAGAGAGTATTAACAAACACTTAATTTAAAATTTTTATATACTTAAAATATTGTCATTCTAACACTGTGCACTATTTGTTCACAAAGTCAAGAAAAAAATACGCTTCATTGTATAATTCCAAGTTTAATGTCAGTAAATGACTTTTGCAGGTAGTATGGGGTAAGTTTTTTTATGTTTTACAAAGACATCTCTTATGCTCATCAAGGCTGCATTATTAGATCAAAAATACAGTAAAAACAATAATATTGTGAAACATTTTTACAATTAAAAAAACTTTTTTCTGTTTTAATATGTTGTAAAATGTAATTTTCTTGCAACGGCAAAGCTTAATTTTCATTAGCAAAATCTGATTTGTCAGAAATCATTCTAATATGCTGATTCGCTACTCCAAAAGCATTTTCTATTATTATTAATGTTGAAAACAGTTGTGGTGGCTAATATTTTGTTTAAAATCATAATATGTTTTTTGGGGGAAACTTCATAAGAATATCATTTATTTGAAACAGAAATATTTTATAAGATTATAAAAAAATTTTACTGTCACTTTTGGTCAATTCAGTGCATCCTTGCTGAGCTTCTTTTGAATGGCAGTGTGTGTGTGTATTATTTAGCTTAGCCTAATAATTAATCTCAATTACTTTTTATGAAAATTAATCATCAGCCTTGAATCATCACCAAGATAGCCTTCATTTCCATTCGTACCTCTGCCTCGTCAAAGGTCAGAAGCAGGTCTGAAGTGCCTGAGAGGATGCCCCGCGAGCCATCGATGAGATAATCACGGGCCGGGACAGAGTATGGGTCCGTCCTCAGCATCTGAGCTGCTTCCACCAGCTTCGCACAGGCATTCTCCACCCTGAGAAACAAAAAAATTATAACTGATATGATTATCCAAAAAATATATATAAGGCATACTGTATTAATCTATAATGACTTGCACTATTAAAAATGCTCAATACTAAATAAATGCAATATTCAGTGCAAAACGAAAACTACGAATTTGACTCAAATTGGAGGTGACATTACTAACTGATTTAATTGCAATTAACGGCCCACTAAATCACAAATCAAGATTATTTAAACACTCAATTCCCAGAAATGAGAGCAGTAAACAACTCCAAATCAGTGTAAAATCTTCTCTCAGACTCAATAAAACTATATTAATGGAAATTAAAACACGTCCCAGTCACCCCGCAGCCCACGGGAGAGCGGGATGATGACGTGTTCTGGAGGAGGCCTCTCTTCATCGTTATTCTGCGGTGGAGACCCAGACATACACAGGCACCTCCCTGTATGAGGCACCACCCGTGTGTCAATGCTTACAACACAGCCTATATATAGAGAGGTTCACATTTCCTGTCACCAACCACATGTGTGCTGATTGATGAGCCCTGTGCCAGCTTGTGTTTATGGTGCCAAATGTGTCAGCTAAGACTTTTGCTGTCTTTAATTGAGCCCATCTGCCCGGCCATTTCAAATAGATACAGATACGCACACTTTATCATTCGTCAAGCTTGATCAAGTCTAATCGCTTTGTAAGGTAATAGCACACCTTTCCTTGATACGCAGCACAACTTGAGTTATCATCATGTCTGCAGCATAAACAGTACAGAAACAAGTTAAAAACTTATTATAATTAACTATGAGCAATAAAAATAGTGAATAATGTCTTAGCAAACACCACTAATAACTGTAAACATTTCTTCTAAATTTAGCCTCCATCTGTTTCTCCAACTAAATTTGGATTTGCTTAGTATGAATGACCATATCACAGTTTGTTATGTATTTCACATTTGTACAATCTTCTGAAAAATGATTTCCGTCACGAGCTCGATTATTGAGCCAGGAGAAGCTGTGCAGTGTCCATATGGACCTGACAACTCCACTGCTGCTCTGAGGATGCTTCATACACCACTACATGTGCATGAGGTCTTACAAATCCATATACAGACATCTATATAAAGTATATTATATACAAAACAATAATATAATTTAATAATTTGTTATATTTTATGTAAAGTGTGTATAATGCATTATAAAGGGTTATTAAAGGGTATAATGCATTATAATTATTTAAAATATGCGTTGTAATACATTTTATCTTGCCATATTTATAGTATAATTATAACCGAATTTAAAATGCATAGCGTAACAATGAATTGATAAGTATTATTATGTATTAACAGTGGTTACAATTATTCATGAAACTGTACAATGCATTATAAGGTGCATTACAAGGCATAATTAATGCATTAAAACAAATCTTATAATGCATTATACATTATTTTTCATTCTCTCTCTCTCTTTATATATGTATTAAATTTTTATATTTCATAAAACATAATTATGATTATAATTATAAATTATTAAAATAATTTAATATTAAATAAAAATGTTTTATTTTTGTTTTATGCAATTTAAATATACATTAGAATATATATATTATTATATATAATTTAAAAAATGATATGTAAAATAGTGTTTTGATTCAGTTTTCTTCATCATTTCTTGCCATCTCTCCACTTCCAAAAAAATATTATTATACATTTATATTCTATTTTTTTTTCAATAATTTATGTTTTAGATTTTTATGTTTTATGCAAATGTAAATATTAATTACACATAAATACATTTAATATATAATATATAAAATAATCTCTTGACCCAGCTACCTCCTCTTCTCGCATTGCTAGTCATCTCCACACTTTCCTTGTCAAAAAAAACAAACATTTAAAGCACCAAAAAAACGCTGTTTTCTTTACTTTTTACCCTTTAAGGTTTGAGGAACAAAGGGACAAGCACCTCTTTGTGTTCTCTGTGACTTTCTGACTTAGAGCATCTGAGAAAGTGAGGGAAAAGATGGTAGAAGGCAGACACAAACAGACAGTTTGCATCAGTATTGAACAGATTCAACTGCTCCATCTGCATTAGCTGCCAAGACACCACTTCACACATCCAAGGAGACACTAGAGAGAGCAGTCATATAGTTTTTGTGTAGACTTATCAATAATGCATCGTAAGCTCGGTGGAAAACACCCCCAAAGCTTCAGCAGTGAGGGGATGACTCAGCCACTGACGGCAAGCAATCGCACCAAAGGAACATGTCCTACAAGACCTTATTTAACCTCCATCACACTGTATATTATTTCAAGCTTTCTTCAAAGGTCAGTACATCAAAGACCTCAAACTCTGACATCAGGCTTTAAAGGTATCTTAAATCGGGAAGAACAAAAAGCTTTCACTGTTTGGACGATCCTGTGTAACGTATTATCACTTTTAACTTCTCTTCACAAGGTAAAGGCACATGTTTGTTAATCCTGTGTAATGAGCATGTATGTGTTAGAACTGATGTATGTTCACATGACGGGCGCCTGGAGAGAGACAGGAAGACAAGTCTTACTTAATGAAGGCCGGGGGCATGTCTCTCTTCATAATCTTGTCTTCTGTGGTCTGTACCGTCTCCTTCCCCACCTGAGAACACATGTAAAACAAGCTTGTTTACAAGATGCATAATGAGATCATTAAACACATTTCTATTTTTCTGACATCAGCCTCCACTCAAAAAGGTTATACACACTCATAGAGAAAAGCTTCATCCCTTAGGCAGACCAGATTGACACAGCTTGTGAATGGGTTCACTCTGAGTGTCTGGACGCAATAAGGGCCTGTGTCTTGGATGAGCCCTGAGGCTGATCTGCCACTCGCTGTCTGGGATGCTGCCAATATTTCCAACTGTCCAATCTGAAACAACAACCCATGCTGCTCATCTGCCATTGCCACACCCAATTATTAGTTATTTCCAGAATGAAAAGGAAGATGCAATCAACACATCTAAGAACATGTANTATTTCCAGAATGAAAAGGAAGATGCAATCAACACATCTAAAAACATGTAATAGTGCTGTCGAATGATTATTCGCGATTAATCGCATCCAAAATAAAAGTTTTTGT
>SCHK01190117.1:11262-34136 GCA_004124795.1 Poropuntius huangchuchieni | reverse complement strand
AAATAATAATAATAATATGTATATATATATTTATTGATTTATTTATTTTTCAGAATAGCAAGTTTGTATCTCACAATTTGGAGTTTTTTCCTCCTTGGTGGAAATAAGCTTCCATAAATTTTCCTCATCTAAAATACTAACTAAAACTCCACAATGTAATCAAATCAAATCCAGATGGATAAAAATCAACATTATTTCCTGCTGTGTCACATTACCCAAAATGCAACACAATTTTATGTCATCTTTAAAAGCTCAATAGTAAATGCAAGCAATCTCTGCTGGTTAATCTGTCAAAAACATCTATGCAAAACTGCAAAAACGGTGTCCAAGCAAAATATAAACAGAGAGAACAATAATAGCCCCTAATTATTTGCTTTACTTATTAAATGTAAACAAAACTGGTATGTTTCCTAGGAAGTCGATTAATTCATAGCTCCAGTGTGAATATTCCATAAACTCAGATGTACGGATAACAGCAGTGAGTCCGGTGGGGAATTTAGTGTTTGAAGAGCTGGAGGAAAAACAGTTTTCAATGCCTCGCAGTCTGGTGATGAAAGCATTCATTTTGTAATCAGCCTCACTGAGACTTTGCGGAGTCTGTGTGTGTCTGTGTTTGTGAGGAAGCTTTGTTGAGCAGAAAGCAAACGGCCCTGTGTTTTTAAAGAGTGGAGCTGAGTGACAGACAGACTCGTCTCTCAGGCCTCCAATGATATTAAAACACGCAAACAAAAGTCCATGGTAAACACAGGGATTTAAAGCAGGCCGTGAGCGCTAAAGTGTAGCGGTTCATATATTAAAAGACAGGGCTGTGATAACGTTGCCACTAAATGTATACACACAACAGGGCCTTAATCACGGAAACTATTGTGTACAGAATACCAGGAGACACTGAGAGGAAGAAGAATAGAGATGGAGACAGACGGTCCTGTGTGTGTGATTGTCTCCTCGATCCAGGACGTTTCAAATTGCTGTTATACACTATTCAAATAACACACACACACACACGCACATGCACACACACAGTTGGACTCCTTAGACACAGACGGGGTCTATCCACCTGATGCCAGACTGTGGGCCTGTGTGTGTGTGTGTGTGTACAAGTAGAGAAGATGAGAGAAGAGATAAAGAATAGACAAAGCTCACTGCGGGAGAATTTCTCTCACACACACACACGCACACACGCACACACACACACGCACGCACACACACACACAGAGGCCAGTGCTGGAAAAAGCTTTAGCTGTTTACATCTTGTTTTAAAGGAACAGTATGCTCAAAACAATAATAAATAAATAAATAAATAAATAACAACAAAAAAAAACTAATTTTATGACAATTAGATTTCAGAGCTACAGAACGGCGGAAGGGAAGTTTTTCAACAAATTAATTCCAATATAAAAGCTACTGAAAATACTTGCAATACTTAAAAAGATTTGAAATATAGTCCACAGATCACAGCCCTATTCCCTATTTACTGTCATTGTATGGAAAAGAACAGCATGGACATTCTGCTACATATTTCATAGGTCATGCAGTTTAGGAACAACATCAATTGTTAGACAAATCACTATGAAAATACCATAAGCATGTTCAATTGGAATTGAATGCAAAAGCAAATTATGGCAGAGGGGAGGATTTTCATGCAAATAACAATCAATTTTAATTTAAATCCTATTGAATGGCTTTAGAAGACTTGAAATATAGCTCACAATTATATGGAACATTTTATGCCAGTTTGTTTTTTTTTTTTTTTTTGTTCAATTAGCAAGCTTGACAATCCCAGTTCCCATTTATTGTCATTGTATATAAAAGAGTACGTAGCATTTTGCTACTTAAGCCTTTTTGTGTTCAGTAAGCCTAGACAGTATATAAAAAAAATTGATTTCTTTCACAGAAGAAAGTCAGTCTAACAGGTTTGGAACAACATGAGGGTGAGTAAATGCATTTTTGGGCCCTTTAAATCCACTGCAGCTCACGCTCACAATAAGAGCCACAGCGATTAACAGGACCTGTTCAAGTCACTGTCTATTCAACTGCTGTACAAGCAATATCTGGCTTCCCCAGAGCCTAATCAAACAAGATTTGTTTTGGGACAGTGTGTGTCGAGTGTGTGTTTGTGTGTTTAAAGTCGTAGCACACATCAAACAAATGAACTCAACTGAATATTGCTGTAAAAGTATGTAGGTCAGAAGGAAGAAAGATGCCACTTTAGGGAACCGGCACAGAATTCAACTCACTCTCACACACACACACACACACACAGTTGCCTGGCAGCCACCTCTGGGGCCTAATAAAACAAACTGCAGTGATGGAGTGGTAATGAGAGCGGAGAGAGAGCGATGTGACAGCCTGCAAAAAGATACGGAAGTGTTTCTACACGGCACAACGCAATAATGAGACTTCGGTCGGTATATCTGCACATAATGTCTCCGACGCATTTCAGCGCACTTTGAGATATTAAAGGACAGGTAGAGCAATCACACAAATAAAGATATAGGCCCTGTCCTAAATGTGGTCTGCAAATATCTTACAGTACTGTTTGACTACCACAGTGTATCAATATATCTATCAGCATGATGGTAAAGTACCACAGCGATGTTTTAGGAGATATTTTCTTCTTAACGAGGAATCATTTTTGCTACTCCACAGAATATTAAGTGGCTTTGTGTGTGTGTTTATTTGGCTGGTCGGGAGCATTTGTTTAAGTAGACGTAAAATAAATATGCAGGTATTAGTTCTGGCTTCGTAGCCAATCAGAATAAGCTTCTTTAGTTCAAGCAGCCGAACAAAAACCATTTGACACCGTTCACCACACACACACACAGCACAGCCATGGACATGCATACAAATGCAAATTCATGAATGTGCTAATGTGGAAATGCACACTGTATCAAAATAAACAGAAGTAAACAGACTCACAATTCACATAAACACACTAGGCCAGCATTGCAAAATTGACAATCACAGACACACTGACACAATCACAGAAATTTCAGATTAAATTGATCTAAGATCTCTGCAGTGATGTAACAGTAGAGCTCCAAATGTGTGTTCATAACTACTGAGTGTTGAGCTAATATGACCTATATTATTCGTCCCATCTGAGGGGAACTGACCCCTAAACGACCCCTGGATCAATCAATGCAATCATCCTCACATCACTGACGCACCGAACGCATAAATATTCTATCATTCTACCGATCTTCATCTCTGTCTCTTGTCACTGTGTAAACGGCATCTCTCTTTCTGTCAGTTCATTTTCCTGACCCCTGAATGTGTGCTGCCGTCCAAAGGTGTGGGGTCAGTAAAATGATTTATTTATTCATTTCTATTCCTTTTGAACTTTCTATTTTATCAAAGAATCCTGTATAACGGGATAAATATAAATATTAAGCAGCATGTTTTCAACATTGTTTTCAACATCGATTTATCAAATAACAAGAGTTGGTAACACTGAGTAACATAGGCTTGTGAGTAAAAATTTGGGGTAATTTTGATTTTTATGTGAACTGTGTCTTTAAACTGAATTGGTAAGAAGGTAGGAAGGTAGGAAGCCATATTTATGAGAGACAGCAAGAGAGAGAACGGCCAGCAGAACAGGGCGAGCGTAACCCTTTATGCCTCTAGGGCTTTGACCTGCCCCAATTAGACATAAAGTGACAGTGTGTCTGTGTGCCCCTGACACAACCGGACCGGTCTGAATGCTAACAGCTCCAGGACCCCCGCATCCCCCTGTCCCTCCTTGCTTCTCCCCCTCATTCTCCAGCAATAACCCATCGTGTCAAGGGGGGCGTTTGACTCTGACAGCATTGTCATGGCCGGCCAATTCTCTGACATTTGAGCCTGTCAAGAGTTGCCACGGTGACCTGGCAAATCCATTGACCCCTTCTGGCCCCATGCGGATGGGGGACTTTGGTGTGGCGGGGCAAGATGTGTGTGGGGTTCTTGTCCCAGACCATAGAGAGGGGGTCACAGTGGGGCACAAGTTCATTTCCAGTTGTCATAAGCTCTTAGGTCTGTTTATACGGGGCTAGACAAACATGTGGGGGGTGAATAATAAAGAAAAGTGAGGAGCGAAGGACAGAGAGTGTGGGGTGAGTTGTGGTGGGCACCAGGATGCCAGCTGTCAGGACACGAGTCTGCTGCATCCATTAACAAGATGGAGATGCTCACTGGTGTCAAAGACACACACACACACACACACACACACACACAATCCATCACATGGGCATGCACCTACACATATACAAACTCAGCCCAATGCATAATTTTCTTCAGAAGATTAAACAAGTTTATTTAAAGACTTAACAAGGTCATACTTAAAGACAACATATGTTAAAGTTTAACTTTCATACACCATCACTTTATCTTATAATAAGCATAACCTCAACAAACTGTTTGAATTATTGTTAAAAAATGTGAATAAATGTTCATACAATATTAACCATAAACTTCACTGAAGTCGTTAGATTTATACCTACAAGAAAGTATAAACTTACATCAAGAAAGTCTTAATATCTTATGCAGCATTGCTTTTTAAGTAAATGTATCTTGTATAAAACAAGAAATAAATCAGCAGTTTTGTTACAGTATAAATTATTTCAAAACCTGTAAAAGAAAAAAGAAAAAATTCAGAAGCAAAACGTAAACATAAACCTTGCTAGATTTAGCTAGATTTATTATTAAGATAAAATTAAGATGTATTCTCTAAAAACAAGTCATAATATATTTTTTGCAATTAGTAACTATATTGTAGAATTTTTTTTGCAATTGTTCGCAATTCTGCTTTTTTTCAAGGAAATTTATTTTGTATGAAGGATGTTTAGATATTTTACTGGAGAACACCACAAATTTTCAATGCACTTGTATAGACTACAAAGGAAACACATAGGTGTCTCCCTTGCTCTCTCTTTCTCTAACCCCATTTCCTGTTCGTGGCACCGCTCAAGACCTGGAAACAGCCGGCTGGAAACAGGCACCACCGCTGTCAGGTTCAGAAACATCAGACTTCACTTATCCATCCTGACAGATTACTCTCAACTGAATGGATGCCTGTAATAAAATCCCGCCTCTAAGCCTCATTCTGATTCGTTCCCTCACCTGTCAAGCATACATTCCTCAATATACCAGCTGAATGTATAGGGATAATGTTCCTTAATGTGTCTTAAGTGTGTAAACACTGTAATGGTATCGATCTACTTTATTAGAGTGGCCTGAAATAGAAGTTTAGGCCAGGACTCTCTGTTTGTCCAAATAACGAAAAACAGGTATGTGTTTGAGAGTCATTATTTTTTCCAATTTCATTTAACGCTGCTAGTGGCGCAAAAACGACACACTGCTTATTCAATTCAAACATATAATTGAAATTAGAAAGTTCTAGTAGATACCAAATAGAGGAATTATGGATAAAACCGGTCCATGATAATCAAATACTTTGGACTCAGCAGTCCGCCTGCGATGTTGAGTTATTTGCGGATTGCTTACACTTATCCGGCACTTTCTGCCCAGCGTGAGGTTTCTGCGGAGAGGCAGCAGGGGATCAGGTTCCGCACCGGGCCAACGTCTGTCACTCCGGGCTGGCCGGCTCCACTTCCCTGATCCAAAAAGATTCACCCAAGCAGCGGGTGCTTGGAGTATCATCTCTCCTAGCAGCTGAGACCCAAAGAATCGCTGCCACTTTGGGATGGAGCGATGACAGGAGAGAATGATGGAGGGAAGGGAGGTGGAGACTGCAGCACAGCAGGGGGGCGGGGCTCAGCCAGCTTGACGGCTGCCAGTCAAAGAAAGTTAATGACAGCACAATGCTGGCACCGCCCCCTCCTCACGTTTCCTCCGAACTGCCTGCCAGGCTTCCGAAAGAGGCGTCTGGTCCTGGAAAGAGGAGTGTTGAGAGGAAAAGGGGGATGTTGGAGTGTGGATTTTGCCTGAGGTGTGTGGACTGGGAATATTTATGATAATCAACACCCGGGTTGGCACCGTCGGGCGAGCTGGAGATTCACTGTATCCATTCGACATCCCCCACCATCACATCCTTAATCGAGTCAAGTGACTTATTAAAGCGTATGGGCAACGTGGGGCTAATTTCATTAGCTGCCTGCCGAGGCCCCCGTATCTGATTTGTGTGAGCCTTGAGGGGGAGGGGTCGGGTTCAAAGATTGAGGAGGAATGGTTATCATCTGTGGACCGTTAGACACACGGCAATCAGAGGAGGAGGCGGCGAGGGAGGGATGACAGAAAAGGAGGGTGTGCAGGATGAGAGAAAGCAAGAGGAGGATTTTGGTGATTAGAACAGATTGTCAAATCCTTCTAGGGATATTGAAATATTAGCCAGTGCAATATTTTACATTTATGTATGGGGAAAATAGTTTTGGTCAAAGTGATTTACAATACACTGTGCTCAAGATATGACTCCCTGAATTTGAACCCATGACTTAGGAGTTGCAAGTACTATGTAAGATTATCATCAACATCATGCATCGGCACGTAAAATTGCATGAATGAAAAAAAGCAGTCATTTATAAGTAGCCATTTTTCAGTTATTTATCAGAAAAGGTCACAAGTTGAACTGACAAAATGCTTAACTTAGTTTGGACTGGACAAAACAAAACAAAACAAAACAAAAAACACAAAAAGATCTGCTATCTGTTTTGGCCAAAACTGATCAGAGCTTCCCTAGCATCAACCAATTTCCTAACACGAAAGCTGCTTGAGGTATCACCCACAACCAGACCTGCACTGTCCCTCTAGTCTATTAGCAAAGGTTCAATACCAGGTCAATCAATGGCCCATCGGAGGTCATTTCCAGCAGATGACCTCCTATCTGCTACAGCGTTTGAGAAGCTCCTGCTATCACGCCACCACACCGGCCTTTCCACAACTCCTCAATGACTGTCCATTCAGAGAGAGGCCAATCTGAAACCCGGCTTACCACACAACACATGCTTTACACTGCAGAGATAAGCATTGTGTTTGGGATTAAAGGCTCGGCTACAGGAAATCATTATCGGACTGTTCTCATTTCTCTCATCCGGTTGAGAGAGTCCAAATACTACAGGGCTGTTCAATGTGATGTTAAAAGCGGACTTTAAGAACTGAGACGTTATCCACCTGCTGGGTTTTGAATCACAGAATGTGACATGCTGCAGATTTCATTTTGCATAACGTTTGCGATTTGCTTTGCATAGAGTCTAAAGCTAAATTACAGTTTGAATACATCTGGGTGGTTGTTTCCTACTAACGTCACATCTACATGCATAATTATAGGGTCCAAATGTGTTCTTTGTGCATATGTCGCTGCTGAAATAACAGTTTCTATATGTTGGCACATGTGTGATTCTCCAGTTGAATTACAGTGACTATATGTGCAATTACTAGTGCTAACCGAGAACTAATGTGCAGCATGCTTCCCTGAGGTGCTTGTTCTGTTATAAAGAGCCAAATCAATATTCATAATGTGTCAGAGAATTTATTTTTCTCTTGGTAGGAAAAAAATCTGCTAGGAACTCAAAATAAAATGGAAAGGAAAAAAGAATGAGTTTTAAAGTGTGCAATTAATGCATCAGGCTGGCACATATGGAGCAATTCGACTACTCTCGCTTGGTGCACTGTGGGGGTTATGTTTCGCCTGAATCTCATTTAGGTCACCTGCATATTTAGACGTCAGCAGGAATATATAACCTCTAGAAACACAAATCTAAATAACCAGGCCTGTATTCACTATGTAAACATGCAGCTAGTGTCTAAATACAATGAAGATTTATGTAGATGAGAATCTGAAAGTGTTCATTTTTCATAGTCTGCTAGAAATGCATAATTCATCCTCTACTTACCCACACACACTAGATATATGGACCCGGGAGCAAGAGACTATTAATGTTTCTTAAAGATCGAGGGAGTCAAATGCATCAGCTTGTCAATCACACACACACACAAAATGCACTCACAAGGTGATCACTCACTGTCATCTGCTTTCATTTCCTGTGCAGGTCAGTAATCTGATACTAAACCATCCAAAGACATCCTCTCTCACACACACCACACCAGGATGAAACACTGCTGATCTCAACAATAACAAAAACAAACGCCACAACTGAGCATTAAATAAATGCATTTAACCCTTGGTAACAATGTGGCAGACAAATTAAAGTGATTGATCTGGACAATTTACCAGCTTTCATCTTAGAAAGTGGACTGCCAGGCGCTTTACAGTAGAACATAACAGATGAAATGTGGGTCCCGCCTCGTAACTGGCCCCTCTAGGCGCTAACGGCTGAATATTGGATACCCTGATCAGGTTAAAGCTATGAAAAATGTGACTGATTATTCTCATAAAGGTACAGCTTTGTGTTTTAAAACTTAGACGCTATAGGAAAACAGAGGAAAATCCTCAGTGGGGACAAAAAAAGTTAAAAGTTTCCCATGAGGAAAACCGCCAGTGAAAATCCAAGAGAACAGATCTAGTGAAAATCATGAAGGAAAACCGTCAGTGACAATCTTCTGTATATGGAAATCCTCCGGTGAAAATCCATGACAAAAAAACCTAGTAAAAATCACGAGGAAAAAAACTATGAGAAAAAACCTCCAGTGAAAATTCACGAAAAAAAGTAACTAGGAAAAAACTCCAGTGAAAACTATACGGACAACCTACAGTGAACATCCACGAGAAAAGACCTAATAAAAATCATGAGGAGAACCCCCAGTAAGAAACTATGAGGAAAATCTCAAGTGAAAATCCATTAAGAAAACTTCCAAAGAAAAGAGAAAATACATAATAAATTGAGGAAAACCCTCCAATGAAAAATCATTAGGAAAACCTTCAGTGAACAAAGCCTCCCTCAAATTACCTTGAAGAAACTGCTACACAAAAATCATGAAGAAAACCTGCAGTGAAAAACCATGAAGAAAGACCCAAATGAAACCCCAATGGACCTTTACATTGAAATTCACATTCGTGCACACTTCAGATCCTAACACACACACATAACCTTATATAGGCACCAGTATGTACACACACAGACGTACACACGCCTCCAAATAATAGTTTTGCCCTGAACGGTGTAGAGCACAGGAGAGCAGCGAAGAACAGTCTGTAGATAAGACTCTACTTTGCATTTGAATGGAGCTGTTCTGATTTCTATGCACTTGGCCTTTAGCCACACTACTATGTGTGTGTGTGTGTGTGTGTATGTGTGTGTGTATGCATGCCCAACAGATCCATGTGTCCCTCTGCCTCTCGTTTTCAAGTTTATAAGTGCTGTGTGTGTGTGTGTCTATGCATGTCTATCAGTCCATCTGTTTGTCTCGCTGCCTCGCTAGTAAGAGCGATTTTACCAGCCCAAACAGATGAACTAAAGATCACGGTCTAAATAAACTCAATATTCACACATGCATGATGAGACAATCTGCATATCTTGATAAAATAACAAGTGGGTAAAAACAATATTCAGACCATCCTTGAAGTCGCACATACTTATAATGCTCAAAACAGGCCATTAAAACTAAGACCTTCACTCATTAATATACGACTAGTCATGTATGCATTTTACATACATCAATAGGCAGCAACTTGGCCTGCCCGAATGAATTATAATGTGGAGAGGTTTGCCAATAAAAACAGACGTCATTTACATAAAAAATGTCTTAAAGAAACAGTAGCAAACTTACAGGATCAGAGAAAAGGTCAAAACTGGTCATGAATAACTAAATCAGGATAATATTTATTGCAAGAAGCCTTGGAAAATATGGGCGTGCCCCAAATGTGCACTTAATGTGAAACTACAGTCCCATGGCCTTCATCCATGAAGTCCATGAGATCATGGGGTGTCCCATTCATCAATTTAGCTTTCAGAAAGTAGCTTACAGGCTCACAAGCCTTGGATGAGGACCTGAGGGGTTGAAGATGCCTTTTGGAACAAATCTATGGAAAAAAGCCTTTAGATATCTAGCAGATTGCAACAATTCAGTCTACTTTTTTTGGCACAATTTTCTGATTGGTGGTAGATTTTTTGGTAGAATCATAGGTGATGTAGCTTTGGTGGCACTGATGGCTCCAACAAAAGCATTGTTTAACATCCTTGTAGCTCACAGTAGGTCTTTCTGCAAAGGTTTATAATTCCTCTACGGAGAAAATAAACTGTATTTTTTTACTTCCGGCACCTGACTGTTGCGCTCAATAAGTTGCAAGTAAACAGGCAATTAACTCGAAACATAACTGATGAAGAAATAAATATGAGGGCAGAGGTCTTCACCACTGACAAATTTTCTCATTGACACCCTCCCGGGGCCGTAGAGCAGTCTGAGCGTCCAGAGGCCAACTCCAGCTGTTCTTTAGATCACACTCATAAACTCCCATGCCTTGTGAAGGACCCCACACCGCCTATCAATTTCAAACACCAGCAGGAAGGAGACAAGGGACAGGAGGGGGCTCGGATTTCATCCCCCCGACATACGCTGTGGTACAGGAAGCTTAGGTTACTGTTCCCTCCTCCTCTCCGCAGCTGTCCGGGACGGCAGTAAGAACTCGCGCTCCCACAGCGCTCCCAGAGTAACAAGAGTCAAACTCAATAACTGCAGCGATAACACCACACGGTCACAACAGCATCGCACGCACTATTAGTCCTGCACAAGAAGGGGAGTTTGAGAGAAGGGTGCTAAAGTTGGCACGATTTAAATGCCAGTTTCTGAGACGACCGATACCTTGAGGCGGCCAGCTTGATTGAGTTGCGTTGCAGGTGACCAGAGTGCAAGGTTCAAAAACACACCATCCATCAGAGCGATAGGAAGTGTTCTCTGATGATGACACTCCACCGCAACGCCACTGCGGTTTGTACATGGTGTGTGTGCTCAAGCGCGAGAGTTTGCACCATCAGCACTCGGCACTGCACTTTTTTTCTTTGAGAAAATAACAGATTGTTCGCTTCAACAGAGAGCTGAATCAATTTCCTCTGTCCTCAGTAAAGGGCGGAGCTGAATTTGCGCTCACACACGCACACATACATATGATGGATTACAGGCCTTGGTGGGGGTCCCAGGAGGCTTTGCTTCAGGGGTTATGGGTAGACAGCGGTGGCGCATTCGTAGGGTGAGGGGTATCTGCTCTTCGTAGAGAGCTGAACGTTAAGGAATTACGATGGAGGGGTCTGACGGGTCTTCACGGGTCATCGGATCCAATCCCATGCAGAAGACTGTCAAAATCTCATGGGAATCAAGTTAGATGTTTTTGTTCTACCTGACGAGGAACCGCAGAGGAACCTCTGGTAGATGAACGCCTGGCACAGTATAGGGACACAAACGTGCCTGCTGTGGTCTGGAAATGCAGATTGAAGTCAATAGTCTGGACTTTGATTGGATTTAAATGACCATTGGAATTATTCGCCATAGCTTCTGGCTCTTTTTGATGGCAGGCAATCATGTAATGGAGTTTTAAGTAGTTTAGGGTCATAGAGACCACACAGAATCAATGTAACACACATACACAGACAGAAAGATTAGCAGAGATGCATGTACAGAAACACGGCAATAGTTAGCGAGAGAATGAGATAGCAGATAAACTCATTCTCATACCAACAAAACGCAAATGTCAGCACTTGGACTGTGAGAAAATATGTGTGTGTGTGTGTGTGTGTGTTTGTATTTCTGCTGTGCCATTCAGATCAAGTATAGGATCTGACTGGATACAGACACAACAAACTGAACAAAGCAGAAATATTTGTTTACTCAAAAAAAAGAAAGAAAAGAGGCTAAATCCTTTCTGCTAATCCACAATGACCATCTGATCATAATGGACTGCGTAAATCCATTCCGCTGTACATCTCTAAAAGCCACTGAGAGCAACTGTGCAGATTCTTGCTAAGAGCTGTCTGGCTTATTCTAATATATGTATTTAAAAAATTTAAAAAAAAATAAATAAAAATAATGATTTGAACTTAAAAAAATTTTTTAAATCCAAAATACCATTCTTGACCTATTTTCCGATTGGAAAAAAATCACATATAATACCTACAATGTCAGATAAATATTTACATCCTACAGAACAGTTATGCTTCTCACTTTTGTTAAAACTCAAAACCAGTCAGAGATCCGGCCTGGCAGGTCATGCACATGCTCCAACATAACACTGACTAAAGCAGTAGCTTGAATCCATTTCAGGTCATTTGCCAACCCTTGTTCGTTTCACCATAATTTCTCTTCTATCCTGTCAAAAACTGAGGCAAAATCCCATAAAAAACTGTAAAAACTTTATCACCCACAAGGGGAGAAGAGTGAGCTTACAAAAGACTGAGAGACAGAGAAAGAGAGAATGAGAAAGGTCAGTGTGCGTGTATAAACTGTATGTGTGTGCATTACTAGGGTTCCATGGGACCAATGATTTATCTCCTTTCCAGAGGGCTTCCTCCACATATACATACAATAAAGAATCATTTAATATCATCTACACAGTTGACCGATTAGTCTCGCACACACTAAGATGTGGCCATAAGATATGCATCCAAATCTGCATGGCTCCATCTCACCGCAGCCGGGGTGTATGTGTGTGTAATGTAACATGCTGCTGATAAGGAGGTTGGTCTTTATGGTGTGGGTGCTGACTCCAGCACTGCAGATATACAACGCTGACACATTCAATCAGGGATTTTATTTCTTTCTCCTTTATCACAGACTAGAGATCCGTTCTTCTTCCACCTCTCTGCCGGCACCTCACCCTCCCTCCCTCTTATCAGAAACCAACATTCCCTGTGGGCCGCGGATGCATCCTGACATCCGTCTGCTTTCAACTTAATCACCAACCCCTAGAACCTGCAGAATCTGGATCCCGGGATAACTCCAATGCAGGTCAGAGGACCCAGACAGACTCTGACATTTACAATCAGGCGGATGAGGACAACTGCATGTGAGTGTGTGTTTGATTAATTCACTCACACACACACTCTCATTTGTCCACCAGATCAGATGTTAAAAGGCAGATGGGCGTTTGTAGTCTAGATGTTAGGGATGGGTGGTATGATGGCATACACCACACTACAGCAGAACACACACACACACACACGTATTTAAAAAAAAAAAAAAATAAAATAATAATATATATATATATATATAATTGTGTTTTTTTTTTAATTTATTTATTTTTTTTTCTCAACGGCCATTACTCCAGTCTTCAGTGTCACATGATCTTTTAAGAAATCATTCCGCTTATAAACATTAATAAACATCTGCTTAATAAGCATTTCTTCTTATTATCATTGTTATTGTGATGCTTAATATTTTTTATCAAAACCATGATCTTTTTGATTTTCAAGATTCTTTGAAGTTCATAAGAACAGCATTTATTTGAAATAGAAATCTTTTGCAGCATCATAAATGTCTATATTGTTACATTTATTCAATTTAATTTAAAAAAAATATATATTCATTTCTTTTAGAAGAAAAATCTTACTGACCTCAAACTTTTGAATGGCGGTGTATATATTGTTACCATAATATATAATTACTCATAACGTGATATAAGATTTCGATCATACCGCCCACCCCTACTAGCTGTGTGTGTCCAATTATTTTCATCCTCTTTTATTACATTTTACTGATGCCGGACACACAGTCAAACAGCTTGAAGCGCACCAGAAAACTTAACACAAGAAAGCACCATTTTTCCACTAATTACTACATCTTACCAGTTCCAAATGCTGCCTAACGATACTCTTAATTGCTGAAGTGCCACGCTGAAGCATATCAAAAGAACCTTTTCAATAACGCCAGCCAATCCCAGGCTGGTGGCCTTTTAACAAACCAGCAACGACATCTGTCTCACCGTTCCCTCATTTGCATACTTTTTAAAGGTTACAAGTGATCGAAATAGCACTTTTTGTCGCAGAGATTCAAAGTACATGTACACTTCCACATGATTATTAGCGCGGACCATTAGCAGACACAAACACGCACACATTCACACCTTGTACACTTAATTAATGCCCCCATGTTCAACAAGCTTGTTGCCCTCAGATTTATAATACACACACCTCTCCACCTGAGAAGAGATACAGGGGGCTAATTAACATTTTCCTGGATGACTGTGTGCCCCAGGTGTGGCTTGTCACATACCGCCCGTACACAAGCTACGACCAGAGATTTCACCACTTTGGCAAATTTATTCAAAGCAGGGCTTGCCTCAGTCTGACATAGTCTTCACAATGATTTATGAACCTGCTCATTGACCCAGTTTATCCCGAGAAGAGAAAGACCATGAGAGAGAAACAGAAAGAGAGAGCGGGAGAGAGACATAAAGACACAGAGAAAGAAAAATAGCAACAAAAGAACAAAATATCTTTCCAAGAAGCAAGGAGTGCCACAGGGTGCGGCCTATATCAAAATGTATCCATCATATACATATACAGAGAGACCTTTTCTGAGAGACATAACAAAAAGATAAAGCCAAATAAAGCTAATTTTAAAATAACGATGCATTCACAATTCACTTTCAATCTTTCCTATGTAGTATGTAAAATTAAGATTTGTGTGTATACCACTTTAAATCAAACATGTACACAATACATGGTAAACAGTGTTATCTAGTTTAGCAAAGTTTGTTAGTGTATGCTAAGTAGGCTAATATTTCCCACAACCACTTGTGCTCTTACTCTTAGTCAGTTTTAGGAAAAAATAAATGAACAATTAGATGCCGAAACTGCCACGGAAGTTCTTAAATATATCTTTGTCAGCCTAAACGCAAAAAAAACTATGCCCCGCTTAACATGCAGAGACAATTATAAGAATGCCATTCACACAGGAAGTTGATTTCTCTGAAACATAAACACTGTAATGCTAACAAAAAAGCCATATATGTACTTAATATATTTCAAGCATGTATGCATCACCAGCGAAGTATGCGCCTTTAGGCTACAGTAGATGTATGCGAATTGGGATTCAGCCAATCGCTCCCTGTGGCCTGTCAGCACCTTTTCCACTCTTCTATTCTTCTGCTCTAATTAAGACCATATAAATGACAGGAAAGGGATTCGTTTATGTTGAGGAAAGTGGAAAGACAGATTCGGTACCTTTAAACGAAGAAAGGGACCATTTTACCCAACAGAAATAAGTTTACATGAAACAAAGAATTGTGTTGAGACAGATAAGCGCCCTTTCATCATCATATGCACAAAATCAGGCCTTTTGCAGATTTGCTTTAAACTCTCTAGGACACAAACATCCGTAACAAGATCTGTGTATCTTCTTTGTGGCATTACTAATGGTCAATTGTTAAAGACTAGCGTTTGAGATAATCCTGCTTCAGCGGACACCTCCTTGCAATCTGCCTCATTATTAATAATGCAGCGAGCTCCTTTCACAGGCCTCTCTCTGTTTCCTGCAGCCCAGCTTGGGGTCTCTCTGATCAGGCGGCTTCAGTGGTCCACGGCGAACGCCTGCCTGCAATCTGTTTCAACAGAGCCATTCACTCAGCTTGAGGGGGTGCGGATTGACCCCATACGAGAAGGAGGGAGAGAGACGGAACCATATATCGCAACAGGAGACGACTTGTGACACAAAGATGAAAAAGTATTGAGTCGGAACCCCAAAAAACGAACGTCGCAAAACAGTCTGGAACATTTGCTACATTTTTCAGTTTGTCACTGAAGGCCAGCTGTTTGTTTTGGAGGTGAACGTTTTATACATATGTGAGTCTGGGAGTATTTCATATAGATCAGATATACACAGCTGGCTATAAAATCAACATTTACTTCTTGAGAAAACAGCGCCGCTTCAGAATATTTCTACGATGTGACAGATGAAACATATTTTGCTTGGAGCGATACATGAGCTGTATCGGTTTAGATTGGCTTCACTTCTGTGATCACTCACCAGTAAAGAGAAGTTTTATGAGTGGAAATTGTGTAACGCAACACAGCTGAGGGGTCTCGTTTAAGTACAGTTCTTGGTCTTTCCTGTGGTAGGTTTAGTATTCGCTGTCCTGCTAACCTTACGACCCTTCACCTCTCACCTGAAAGTCATAAAACATCCCACAGCTCACTTTAACTCTTTTAGTCAACTCAGACTGTGTATAAACCTGAAAAATGCTGCCTTTGCAGGCTGTATATGGAGGTGGTTGAAAGAATAAAAATAGTACCTGATGATACTTATTTAAATCAAAATTTGACTACTTAAAATTTGCTTGGTTATCATGGATCATTAGACAACGTTACAGTGTCTTGGAAACCTTACAAGTGTCTTGTTTCCTTACAAGTTACCTTCATTCACAAAACACTGTCCTTTTAGATTAGGTTTCAGACACAGCATCTGACTTAGCACCATGCTGGAAACGTAAAGAGCTAGCGAGAACAGAGAGGGGGGAGTGAAAGATACAAGAAAAAAAGAATAATCGGGGACTTCATCAATTTTTCATGAATTTTCATTTAGGCGAGGAGACCCCTCTTAGTGCGATCGATAGATCAAGCTGCTGTCACACAGTTAGCACCTGGGGGCCGCCACCACCGCCTCGGAAGAGCTGAGAGGATCAGAGAAAACACACACCCCCTGCCAGCTACACGAGTGAAAACACACAACACACACACAAACTGCCTTTACAGCCTTCTATATATACCCTATAACCCGAAACGCAGTTGTGTATCATCAATTACAGGTTAAAAATAGAACATTTATTCAAAAATATTACTGAAAAGCTTCCCGCAATTGCTAGCTCGAAAGTACCCTTTGCAAAGACTAAACTTCAACATCATCTCCTTTAACCCAAATCACCGTCCTGTATCATCAATTACAGGTTAAAAATAGAAAATGCAGCAGCATTCAAAATTTACTGGCTCTCAAAACCTTCCCACAATCCCTTCATCTAGAGTTACCCTTTCCAACAGCTAAACACACACACACACACACACACCCTCTCATTACTGCATGGGGTCTTGGCGGCAGCACACAGAGCCAATTTAGTTATCCATTCATTCAATATTTATCATCATATCCTTATTTCATGATGGATCGCTCCTATTTTCATAACAATGCATAAGAGAGGCCGCAGTATTGATCAGCTCGGGGTTGAAACAGACTTCAAGATAGTGGCTCACTTAGACTTCAGGTCTAGACTACAAACCCAGCGGAGCAAGACCAATACTCCTTAATCTCTAATGACTTTTGATTTGCCATTTCTGCTAAGCTAGTGTAGCTAGCTTTTATGCCTTTAGATGCTGAAATGTATTCACTAATCACAAAGATCACAGACTCCCAAGACAATAGGTGCAAGGTCTGCCTAGCAAAGAGTTTCTTGGCTACAACAGTCCATTATTCAGCAATGATTTAGCAAAAAGGCATACGGTTAAAATAGCATACTCACTGTCTAGTAGAAAAGCAAATGAGGACAGGTTAGCTGTCACTCATAATGGTCTCTGATTAGCTTGGGGATTTGATCCCAGGGGATGTGCTCTCTCTGAAAATGCAAGTCAACCCAACAGAGACCCATCTTCAAAGCACAACCCATCTACAGGTTGTCAATAAGCCCTCCTCCCAGATTCTGCCTTCCTGTGTAGAGTGTCTACACCCTCCTTCCACACCTAGGATGCTCTTTCATCTGAGTCTGTCGCTCTGCACTTCCTTGGCATGCCCTATCATTTCCATTTCTCAGTCAGAGGGAAAAACTACAAGCCTGGCAGATTGTACCAAAACAGACTGATATATCTAAGATTTGCTAAAACATATGTAGAGCTAATTAAAGTCAGAAGCCAACTGCAAAATCATTCCTACTGATTGTTTTGGAACTAGGGAATTCAGGCATTTTCCAAAATCTGTCAGATGCAATACCAAATCACAATTCTATGCGGCAAACGTTGTGGTATTCCAAGAGCAGAATTGTGCAATTGTACGATTAGGAAGTCTGGTCCACAGGGTTCATGGAAAAAAACAAGTACTCAAACACTGATTGTTACTGTGACTCAAGACAATAATTAAAGAAATCGCATACTTACATGCTACTTCCAGTGAGGCGTTTCGACTGACTGCTTCCCCCAAGTAATTGCGTGCCACACAAACATACGCCCCCTCGTCAGGTTTGCTTCGACGGCCATGTACGATACGCAGGAAGAAGAGCGAGCCGCTGGGCAGGAGCATGCGGTGGGATCGAGGGTCATCTTTATCGGTTTCAACTCGTTCTCCATCCTTGTACCACTCCACGGTAGGGGTGGGCCGCCCCTCCGCCTTGCAGTTTAGGGTGGCTGGCTCGCCCTTGGATACAATCAGATCGGAGGGGTGTTCTACGATCCGAGGTGGAGAATCTTCCTGCCGTAGACGGGATCCTAGGAAAACAGAGAAAGGGCAAGACTTGTCAGGTCCAACCTTACATTTATGTAACAAACCAATTAGCATTAGTCTTAGCCAGGGGTGTCCAATCCTGCTCCTGTTGGGCCAAAGTCATACAGAGTTTAGCTCAATTTTTTGCCAACACAACTTTCTGTAAACTTTTAGTCTTCCTGGAAAGCTTGATTAGTTTTAAGTGTGTTTAATTGGGGTTTGAGCTAAACTCTTCAGGACAGTGGCCCTCCAGGAGCAGGACTAGGAACCTTTTGAATCTCATTTTGAATCTCTAAAGAACCTTTAAGCTAGAAAAAGTCAGATTTGAGTTGGGAAAACCTTACATACACACTCGCTTAAAACAATCCTTTATCTCTACTGCCAGTTGTTCACTGAGCATACAAAAGCAATGTTTCTGAGCCAAGAAAAGCAATGTCAAAAACACAACCCAGCTCTCTGATCCAGCACACTAATTTAGGGTGCCACATAGTGAGCTGGCAAGCCATTGGGGACTTGCCCTCTGTGACAGAGAGGTTCAGGGGTTTAGACTCACACTGTGTTAAAATGCTAATCCCCTGAACGTTCCCCTGCATGGCCCTGCATTTGGTATGGATAACGCTAGCAGCCCACGCTAGGAGTCTGGTCCTTATGATAATAGATTGCAGAAAGAGCAGTGTGAGCCTTAACCCTAGAGATAAGGAGCCAGAGGCCACCCTGCATTTACATCACTAAGGCACGGGCCAAAGAGGGACAAAAGCAGCCCCTGATCCCCCCAAAACCCGGCCAAAAAGAGATGCTAAGCCCGAGCCACTAGCGCTGCCATCAGATGAATGCTGTAAGCTTTACACGCTTCAATAGCACATGGCTAGCTTGGAAAAACCCTTGAGATTGTAAATGCTGATTTTCGACTTCTTTCAGGAATTGGAATCGCTTAAAACTAGGAGTGAATGCAAAAGGGAAGGGGATATGATTTTAGCATGTGATTGTTTGTCTTTGTGGGGACCACAAAACATACATTGTAGGCCCCATAATGACCAAGTTTCATAGAGAGAAATCTTAAAAAAAAAAAAAAAAAGCATTATGCAAAATTATCAACAAGACCAAGAAGATACATCTACAAATGAAGCACAATATGTTTGTTCATTAGCTTTTTCTTTGCACTGCTAGTGGCTAAACCTCCCAAGAGAGTAGCATGCTAGCATGATCAGCACACAGCTCAGTGCAGCTTTGTTTGCTTAGCACTGCTAAAACAGCTGCTCGCTAGCCGTTTGTTCAACATAAACCACTGCAGAGCGCAGAATGGACCTCCTACGCTATGAGAGCCCCAGCGGCAGCAGCTAGCTTGAGCTGAAGGTGGCCGTGTCCTCTCTCGGGACGGCAGGTGTGCAGTGCTGATGTACAAGGGTTCACTGCGGTGCTAAACTCTTTTGGTTGCTGATGTATGGAACTGCAGTGAAAAAGAGCATTTGTTTAGGGTGTTTAGGATCACTGCTAAACGTGAGATCCACACTGCCTCTTCTTACCAGTTTGACCAGAGCACAGCATAGCATTGAAGCAAGCTTGTTGTTCGTATATGCAAATATGTTTTGCTGAGTCTTAGTGTGCTCTAAAGGTTCGTTCTCTCCCGCAGTGGAGTACGGACTCAATTAAAGGAAGCGAGGACTCCCACTTCACCTAATTTGTGCTAATTCCTGCCATTTCCCTCTCATTGATTAGTGATCATTCCAGCTGTCTGCTCTCTAAGTGGGGCCACACACAGGACCCAGAGCAGACTTGGGGGTCACATAAGGGACTTGCTACTGACAGGGCGAGATCTTATCCTGTACCCTCCAGGTTTCATGTTTAAGTTGTGCTGCATACTATGAAACCGAGCTCTGCTGAAGTTTGCAGATACACTGATTTTGCTCTCTCTCACTGCCTTTCACATTTCTCCTTCTCCCTCCCTCTTGGCAGTCTGCATCCCTCAAAACCTGAGGTGTCAAACTCATTTAAGGTTGGGACACTGATGCAACCTTGGTGTATCCATGCATGTTCTTCTGGATCTAATGAAATTCAGAATCGATTTATACACAAACCAATTTTGAATGAATGTTTATAACATTTTACTTCTGATTGAGTTCATTTTGATGTTGTAAGTCACTAAATGAACAAACCACTAATTAACATTATGACATTGATAAATGGGGTGGGTCGAGATAAGAGGATGACGGGGGGACCATGTCTGCCTAGAACGCACATACACACACATATATTAACTGCTATCTCACTGGAGCATCTGTTTAGCTTCTAATCGACAGCCACTGGCAGAGACTTTTACATGACTGAGGTGAATATGCTTGCACTTGCCATGCGATTCGATTTTTATTAGTCTAATTTCTTTTAATCCAATTTGTATTCCAATCTGCAACCTCTAATCGTCTGAACCTTGAGGCGCCATCTGCTTGCTGTATTTTTTTTTCTTTCGTCTTTTTATCCAGGGAGAAATTTTGCTCAGCAGATGCTTCTAAAATTGTGCTTTTCCCTGTTAAGTGAGGAACAGAAGGAAATATAAAACAGATAAAGGATAAACTGATAAAAGGGAATATTATTCACATCATAGCCTAAATTTAGCCCATTGTACTGGGTGGTAACTAACTAAAACTAGTGATTATACTAACTTAACTAGTATTGAGCAAGAAAAATACTGCTTTAATTTTTACTATGCTACATATTTTGAAAGCCCAAAGCTGTTTTTTTTTTTTTGTTTGACTTCTACAGATATACAAACAGCATACCTTGCTGTTTTCCACTTTAGAAATTGTAAAACCTGTTTTTATAGTGACCACTATAACCGGGTCAAATATACAGGCAGACCCAACACACAAACACACACACTACATTACCCCTAACACTCTTGTGGTTGAAGCACATGAAAATGAAAAAGTAATTTTTCCTATATTTTCTCCCATCAGCAGACTAAGCCACTGGCAAAGTCAATTTATTTCCTTCCCACTCTCTGTCTCTTTGTTTCCCTCTCTCTCTCTTCCTGCTGCCCTCTCTTAATGCGATCATTGCTTGTTGTACAATCAAGTGCTCTTGGCCGCCTGGGAGAGTGCTCTTTACTATGTCTCTGAGCGCACACCATTCAAAGAACCATTTCCTCTTCCCTTGGACCCCCCAGCCAGCCCACACACACACAAGGGCATATATGCATATGCACGCACATTTGGACTGGGGAACACACACATGATGCGTGGAAATCCGTGTGAGAATCTGCCGGTCGTGTTTGATTCATGCATTCATAATCATTCTTGAAACGACATGTAACGCACTGATGCAATTTATTTCCATCTGTTTTCCAGAAAGTATATTTTAGCAGTAAAAAAGAAAAATGGAAATTGCATAATCTACCTCTACCTCATCTAAGTTTCCTAAAGCCTGTCTTCCTCTACTCCTCCTCGCCACTTCCAGCCTACAGAATCAGTTAAGGAGGAGGATGTGTTTTCTATGGATGAGGAAGCCTAGAGGGGGTGAACTGTCATGTTAGTCATTGTTTACAGGCTGGTTAAGAACAATAGCTCACTTGCAGAACCTCCCTCTTGTCTCCTGCATGGCGAGAGGACTAATTTCATCCTTGTACATATTGTGCCACCACTTAATAGATGGTGGAGGACAGAAATAGTATAGTTTGAACTGTTTTTCTTTCTTTCCGAGCCTGCTGCTGAGCCATCTATGTACATTTCCATAAAGTTCTCTTCATCTCCTTACTGTAAGAGTCATAGCATCTCCTCACCCACAAACAGGACCTCTTTAATCTCAAACTGTTTCTCTGAGACACCAGTGCGAACAAATGGAGACTATCACATCTCTCCTGAAATCCAGGAAATCACAAACATCTACTCAAGAGTTTCAGAAAAGATCTCAAATTCTGTTCAGATCAGTTACCAAATCATCTAAGCTTCTATACATAAATATACAGCTATACATTTTAAATGTTCCCCAAGGGTTTTTAAGAGAAACATCTGATACTTCAAAGAAACATAACTGAGAACCATGAAAGAGCAATAAAACCTTTCTTCAAAACCATCTCACAGATGACCGCGCATGCCACCTCCACCGCTCTTCTATTAGCGCATTTATTCATGTGCAAAGCAGAAGGCTGGGGAGCTTTGATGATCTTCTTCGTAATTATTTTTATTGGTTCCCCTGAGATTCATCAGCCCACCGTTCAAATCAATAGCCAGAGTTTCTACCACCCACTGCAGCAAGGCCAGAAAGCCCCCAGAGGACGCATCACTTATATTGTGTGTGTGGAGCTGTGATCAGAGGTTACCACGGGCAACGTCCCAAAGGTGTTCTAATTACACTGTTCCATTGGCAATAAATAAAAGGCGAGGAAAGAGGTCACCGTTTGACGAATGGTTATCTCAGGATTTTGATGCGGATTAACGTTAATTGAATTAGTATGCGCCTGAAGAAACGTCAGAGTACAAAATCATTTATGGTTCGCTGAGCATACATACGAGAAAATGCTTTCCTTGGTATTTATTTATTTATTATATTTTAAGTAGCAGAAAAGAAAGTTGAGACTGAAAGAATGGGGTCAAAATGGC
>SCHK01190116.1:8235-18373 GCA_004124795.1 Poropuntius huangchuchieni | reverse complement strand
AGATAGATAGATAGATAGATAGATAGATAGATAGATCTCAGGTGTGTGTGTGTGTGTGTGTGTAGACATTCCACAGTGTGCCTCATATGTGTTCCCATCTATGTCCTTGGAGAAGTACATTTTACCTGGCAATGTGCAAAAGGCACACACACCTGGGTTGGGTTGTGTGATGCCCAGATGGTGGCTGGCAGAGATGTGGTTGAAATGCTAAAGCCCAGGTGGCATAACACACACACTGCAGCAATTTGGGGCATGTTTTACAATACGAAGGCACAGAGTTGTCTTCACGTACACTATCAAGCGCTGCAGTTTTTGGTTACTTAATAAGCTGTCAGGTTTAGTGAGTTTTGTGTGTCTGCATGTGGCTTCATCTGTGATTGTGTGTATAAAAGAGGCTTCACAGTGCAAATGAATGGCGTGTGTGGTTATTTCTTAGAGCACCATCATGCCTCAAGTCATTAAGACTGCGGATATGCCATTTGTGTGAGTGTTAGAGAGTATGCAGCCTCATTAGTGCTATATGTAAATGAGTTGGCTCAAGTCCAGAGGGGTCACAGACACTACACAAAATAAAGACCGAAGATGGCAAAAGTGTGTGTATGCAGAGACTGATGTTCTCCAGTGTTTTTTGTGAGTGAGGTGTTTGTCAGCAGTGGCATTCAGGTGCTCAGAGACAGAATAAACCATTGATAATATGAAGGATACTCTATACAACTCATTGCTTTCCTTTAATTATGATATTTCATTTATTTTAGTGTTGAGTGTTTCAGCTGTACTTTCTCCCCTCATTTTCTAGAATATTTCTGAATCTTTTTTTTTTTCAGCTTTTAATTGAGATATTTCAAGGTTTTTTTTAAGAATCTGATATAATTGAAAACTGTTCTTGTTTCAGTCTACCATACTAATATAGAACCTTGGATTACAGAATTTAAAAGTAGACAGACACACACTCACACAATGTCTCTTTTTTCTATATGTCTATTCAGGTCAGCACATGTTGTTTTTTAATTCTCTCACTCCATTTCCTCATTCACATCATTCCTTCTTTCTTTTCTACATCTGTTATGTGTGTGTTTATTTTCAGTTTTGGCCATGCATAAAAAGGGACATTATGTTTTTCCTTTAGGCCAGAGAGGAGGAGGGCGTTCCACACCACAGCTTGTCCAAAGACACGCCCAGACTTGTCCTCAAGACAAACAGCGATGTGCTTGTAAGATATAAACCATTTAACACCCCAAAATTAGAGATATAGAAACAGCAAATGCATACTGATTGAGATGATTTAGATTTTAGAAAGATTGTGTGATTGTGGCCATGTCTCAAAGTCTTAAGTCTTAATTCAGAAACATAGTGTTGACAAGACATTTGTCTTGTTTGTTCTAAAATATCCCTTATGAAAATTAACAATGGTTTTACTACAAATAAAACCAAAAACCATGGTTACTGTAGTTGGTAACCACAAATTAACCTTGGTTTGCTACACTAATTAATGGTAATTTATATGTCAAAAAACATGGTTACTACACTTTTACAATAATAAAACCATTGTTAATATTTTGTAAGGGATGCTTTGGAATTCATTAATTTTTTTGTGACATTATTATTAATAGGGATGCACTAATATTAAAATCCTGGCCAATACCAAAAAAACAATAATTACTTTCATGTTATGACTGATAAACAATTAATGGTTGATATTAAAATTCTGTCAGTCATATAAAAAATCAGTAATTTTAAATGCTAAACATAATATATAATATATACCATTTCAGTATGAAAATTTGACATTAATTTTAAGATTTATATTTGGCAGGTATTGAATTATTCATGTTTACTGATACCTATAAAATGTCTCATATTGTCCATTAGTTGATGTTGTACCTATATATATATATATATATATATATATATATATATATATATATATCTCACACCATTATTGGCAGTATATCCCCAATTTTTATGACATGACAAAACTAATCATTATCAATATTTTCAATAATAAATGTTTTCACTTATTTTGTTTCTTTCTACATTACAGTCATGAGTATAATGTCACAATTAGAAACCTGATGACTTCTTATGTGGTTGTTTTATTTTGAGGTGGAATATGACCCATAAATTCCTTCATAAATTCCTAAAGACTTAGCACTTGACACAAGACTGGTCAAATCACACACCTGCACTGTTAACTCAAGACTAGATCATGAGGTGTTCTGCTTATCTACTTTATTAGCAGTTGAAACAGTTTGTTATTTCTTTATGACATTCCATATTTCATGCTTTTGTTTAAACATTGTCAATCTGCATTGAATGTTACTGTTTTCCACATGAATGGACAAGTGGGGTATGTGCATGTGCGAGTAGGTGTGTGTGTGTAAAATCAGCATATGGCTGGTCGAGAACAGACACATTCTGGGGTCAGAGGGTGTGCGTGATGGGAAAAGAAAAGCATTAGCACAGAAACTTCCTCTCTAACGTTGAGTTGGCAGCCGTACGTTAGCAGGTAATTACAGTAAAAGAGCGTACAGCTACTCGCAGCATGGTCACGGACATCGGCTTAACGGCCACAGCAGAAGTAAATGACAGTAATTACCTCTCAACCATGTTAGAGAGAGAGAGCAAAGCAAAATAAGGGTGAGTGAAAGATTAAGAGAAAGAGAGAGACAGTGGAGAGAAGCGAGCGAGAGAGAAAAGAAGTCCATTAGGGTAATGTGCAGTAAAATTTCTCTTAGAGAGCCATGACTCGTTAAGTGGTCTCCATCTGTCTCGCTTTTTAAACTCAGGAAATATGAAAATCATTTATAATTGAGAATATCCAGGCACGCCTCAAGCTGGTTTGTGCATGTTAACTGGCATGGTCAGAGCTCCCACATTTGAAACAGAGCGGAGGCTTCATTAGAAAACCACATTGATTCATGAATGAGTGGTGTCTGTTAGCCTTGTTATCCTCTGCATCATCCTGCGGCAGCCAGCTTCTTTCATATCAAATCACTTCAAGTAATGCGCTAAAGATTGGATTACTGATTCAAAATCAGATGTACATTTGTTTGTAGATTCTCTAATGAATCATATTCATTTGTTCTAGATGAATACATCCATTAATCAGTATTTCACAGTTAAAAGCATCTAAACATCCTCAAAACAAGACAAATTTAGTTGAGAAGCAAAAGTAATATAATAAGACTTTCTTTGAAGTTACCCCATACATAAACCTCATTATGAAATAGCATAAAATAATTGTGCATACAGCTAGAAAGACTGTGGGGTATAAAGGTGTATTCTCTAAAAACAAGTCTTATTTTATGCAGCTATCTAATGTAAATTTGTTTTGTTTAAGTATGTTTATATTTACTGGAAAGTAAGGTTACGAAAACTGGTTAAGAAACTATTTTACATCTTGGAAGTAGACTTGTGTTCCTATGCTATGTGAATATGTATGCAAGCGTGTCAGCGAGTCTCCCTCTCTCTCTCTCTTTATCCGTGTGATGAATGTCCATCATTGACAGTAGTGGCATATGATAAATGCCTTCATTATCTTCAGTGGAACTCTGGCTTTGGCAGTCAATTCACTAGTCTTAAGAGAAATCTCTGTCTCTGCAGTCTGCTCAGGCAGGCCTGAGGCAAATCATATTTTGATTCGGATTCAAAAGCGGTATTGGCATTATAATCAAAGTTTTAAATTGCCAATGCATTTGTAAACAGTACACACATTTGGACACAACACATATCAACAGAAGCATGCATAGGGCTTGTAGCTATTAGATTTCCACTGTGTTCAGCTTGTGTGTAGATATAGCATGAGATGTGTCATTTGTTTCTACTTCATTTTGGGGCAAATTCAAGAATGTAGTATTTTAGCGTAAAACATGCCTGCTTTCAATGTTAATTAGGCTTACCATAGGCACTAATAATAATAATTATACCACAAGCTAGCACTCAGAACTGATTCACAAGTATTTGGGTGTGTTTGCACCATTACTTCATTTGCATAAACCTTTAGTAAATTGGTAAGACAAGCTAAAACAACTAAACAGAGCATGCAAATAAACAACGGAATTCATTCTTTGTGAATTCCCCGTTCTGTGTTCAGTTAGTTGTGTTGCCATGTCTGTCTTTGTCTACCTGTCTGTCTTTATGACAAGCCAATGTTTGCAAATCTCTTTCTATGTACTCTACTCGCCAGGCCTGAGGCAAATCTTCTGCACTCAACTACTTTGACTGACCTCCTCTCTGGAGAGTGACAGCCTTATCAACTCCAAGACAGTTTTGTTGAGTGGTTGGACAGACAAAACTATCCTGGCAGAAAGAATGTCAGAGAAAAATAGTGAGACAGAGGCAGTGTTCAATCATTTAGTAGTATTTCTTTCTTATAGGACAGTTATGTTGATGTTCACCTTTCTATGGTTTGGCCTGTCTATACCCTCTGTTAAGTTATTTTTTGTGTCAGCAGTACACATCATATTCTTTAATTACCCAGAGTTCCCCAGTTCTGTCTTACTCTCACATGCACACGCAAACCACATTTTCTGTCTCACAGGTTTAAGCCCCTCATTCCTGTCTGTCTCAGTCTGTTGTCACTGTCTTTCTCAGTTAGTGTCACCTGCAGTGCCACAGACACACACTCACATAAACACACTCAAAATCCACATGCATAATTGCCCCTTGAAGGGAAAACCTTTTAGTTGTGGCTGTCAGAGTTTGACCCTGCAGCTTGCCTTGGGCAGCTGACTCCTGACATCTTGTAATGAGTGTGTCTGTGTGTGTGAGGATGCATGTGTCAAAAATACAGAAAGCCAATGTGTTAGGACAAGTTAAAGAACAATAATCAGAGAAATACACAATAAATACCCCTTTTAGCATTTATTATTGTTACATATTTGTATATTTATTATTAACATATATTTATTTTAAATATTTAAATCCATATATATATATATATATATATATATATATATATATATATATGTATATATATATGTGTGTGTTTTTTTTGTATTTGTATTATACAACATTATTTCTGTATTCTGAGAGAGATGATCATCTTGATTTGATTTTAATATTTCATGACATAAACCACATTTTTCTTCACACTTGGTTCGTTATATTTAATGCCTATTCTTTAAAACCCTAATCTTACGTAGATCTGACACTTCACAGATTCACAGAACACACACTGTCATCAGACTCTCTAAGTAATAGAGAAGGACAGCCATACTCTTTTAATGATGTCTTAGTCCACAGAGAGTGCTTGGATTAGTATGCTATAATATACACATTGTGAAGTATTAATCTCAAGTTTAGGTTACTCATTTTGCGGTTGTTCATGTTGCAGGTCTGCGATTGGTGCAAACACATCCGCCACACTAAGGAATACCTGGATTTTGGAGCGGGTGAAAGACGGCTCCAGTTCTGCAGTGCAAAGTGTCTGAACCAGTATAAGATGGACATATTCTATAAAGAGACTCAGGCTGCACTGCCAGGGGGTTTATGTAACCCTCCTCTCTCCACGAGTGATACGAAGTCAGAGAGTGCAGCGGGTGTACAGCTCCTTACACCCGAGTCCTGGAGCGCACCTCTAAATGAGCTCCGCAGTCGCAAGGCACCTTCACCAGGGGGTACCACCAGTGTAGCCGGACCTTCTGGATCCACCTCGGGGTCACCATCTGAAACTGGAACTGTGTGTTCCTCCTCATCCTCATCATCCTCGTCATCATCATCTACGAAAATCCCCACACCACGGCCACATGAAAGCCCCGTTTTACCACCTCCTCCTCCACCACCTATGGCAGGTTTACATCCAGCTCTGGGTATGCCGCCCGGCAGCCCGCCGATGGTGATGACACCGCGTGGCCCAGTTCCTCTCCCTCTCTTTATGGAGCACCAGATGATGCAGCATATTCGCCCTCCGTACCTACGTCCCCCAGGCCCCAACAGCCCTCATTCCAATCCCATGATTCCTGGCATTGGGCCACCACCTCCTCCTCGGACTTTGGGTCCTCCATCAAGCCCTATGCACCGCCCGCTCCTTTCCCCTCACATACACCCATCCTCCACCCCAACCCTTTCTGGGAACCCTCCGGGTATGATGCCCCCTCATCCTGGTGGCCACATGCCAGGCTTGCCTTTCCCTCCAGTTAACATGATGCCAGCTGGACACATCCCAGTTCCGCCCATTATGAATATTGGCATACCTTCTCTGGCCCCTCTAGTGCCACCACCAACATTGTTAGTGCCCTATCCAGTGATCGTGCCATTACCGGTTCCTATACCCATTCCGGTGCCCATACCATTCAGTCCGCAGGCTTCTGGTGACCGACCAGGTAATGACGGAACGCTTCCGAGTGCCGCGAGCGAGCGGAGTGATTCAAAAGCACCGCCACCATTTTCTCAAAGCACCTCCAGAGGGGAGGGGAGGGACTTTCAGCAAGCCCCTCCCACCTTAGATACACTTTCGCCAGGATTTTCCAAACAGATGGAGCAGGGCAGGGCAAACGTGGCGGAGCTGATGGTTAAAACGGAGAACTCTGGTAACGGAAGCTCTGGACACTCCCACAAAGACACACCAGCAGATGGAGTCATTGATTTAACGACCAGTCGTCGCTCCCGGCAACAGCTAGTTATCCAGAGGGCTGTAACCTGTGTGCAGGTAAAAGCAGAGCCCGGGTTAAGCCCACCACCTGCAGTTTTGGGTGAAACTGAGGTGGATGGGTCGGCTGGTACTAGCACAGGTACAATAGAAGATAACCACAGAGACAGTAATGCTGAAAGCCCATTGGCTAGCATGGCTCTGCCTTGTGCCGACCCGTCCTATTGCAGCGGCACACCGCCACTTTCTCAGCCAATCGCATGCAGCACCTCCACTGCTCCTAGCAACACCACCACAACTAAATCTGAGCCTGGCTCTGCTACGCCCTGCAATGTGATTGTTAATGGGAGCTGTAATGTGCCTCCAGCAGAGAGTTCGATCAGAACACCTCCGTTAGAGCAGCGCCCTCTACTGGACCCCTGCCGCAGGACTGCCGCTGTGTGCGACGAGCCTGCGGGGGCCGATCTAGAAGGAGAGGACCTGAAAGAGAACAGCTGCTTAGCAACAGAAAGAGACTCAGCAGGTAAGAGAAGCTCAAATGACCAGTCTGCCATTACCGCAGTAACAGGGGAGGACAAACCTCAGAGCCCTGAAGATGTCCCATCTGGTGAGGACCATGCCTATGCCCTGCCCCTAATGCCCAAACCTGGCTGTGTCATTCAGCCTGTGCCCAAACCTGCTGATAAAACCGCTGCCATTTTGCCCTGTGGCTTGACAGCCCCATTAACAGGAACTGTTCCAATGGAAATGGAGCCTCCGCTGAAGAGAAGGTGTCTGCGTATCCGCAATCAGAACAAGTGAAATAGAGGACAGGTGAAAATCATAATATACAGTTAAATGTTGAACTAGAGCTTTCTAACTTCGAAAGGAAATAAAAGCACCATTAGAGTATAATAAAAGTTCATAGAAGTCTATATAACTCACTAATTTATCATACATACACTGCTATTAAAATGCATGGTGTTAAGATTTTTGGTAAAAAAAATAAATAATAAAGTACAGTTACAAGTTACAGTATTTGATCAAAAATACAGTAATATTGTGAAATATTATTACAATTTAAAAATGTAATAAAACTTCCTGTGATGGCAATGCTGAATTTTCACTGTTACAGTCTTCATCCTCAGAATCCTTTATGATCTTTTAGAAATCATTCTAAAATGCTGATTTGGTGCTCCAGAGACATTTCTGTTATTATCAGTGTTGAAAACAGTTGTGCAGATTCATGTATTTGTGGAAGCCACAATACATTTTTTCAGGAATCTTTGATAAATAGAAAGTTCAAAATACCAGTATTTATTATAAATGTCTTTACTGTCAATTCTAATCAAATTGAATGCATTCTTGCTGAAATAAATCAGATATCATTTTGTCATTTTGGAGCTTGACAGCCTCAGTCCTCATTGACATGAGGGGGAGTAAATAGTGACAAAACTTTGACTGTAGGGTGAACTATCCCTTTAATACTCTGAAAACTCTTAAATTTATCCCTGAATCGATCTTTTAGTCATATAAATCATTCAAACAGATCAAACAGGCTGTATGTGACAATTTGCCCATTACTTCTCTCTCTCTTTTTTCCCCCACCTCTCTCTTATAGAAATCACCATCTCACCAAAGGGATAAAGAAGACTGCACTGCAGCAGAGACCATCAGCTGGCCACAGACTTCATCCACAATCCAGCCAATCAAGATGTCAACCTTGTTTTCTCCACTTTTCCAAACACGCAGATATGCACACAGATCATCCGGATTGGGCAGCGGTCTGCTCCGTCTCCACCCCTTTCGGCTAAACAAAGACTGACACAAAGTGTTAATCTGGGAAGTAGATCGGACGTGATGTTTGACCTTCAACTGCGATGTCTTCAGGCATAGTCTGTTCTCAGTCTACTTGTTGATGAAAGAGATATTTCTCATCCTCTCCACTCAACCTCTCCATCCAAGGCTTGTCGAGAGGACTTTCCCCCTGCTGGTTGGAGGCGGCATTACAGTGTACATATACAGATTTCCAAAAAGGCGGAGCTTAAGCCAAACACAATAGATCTGCCAGCCTGCCAATCAAACACGCTCATGAATAACTATAATTTGGAACAGGGCCAGTCAAATCCTGCCACAGATGGATGGACCAGTTTTCTGCTTTGTGCGTGCATTCAAAGAAGCTCGGTTTAATCTGTCTGTACGTTTGGAGTCAGATGCTTCAGATTCAATAGCTTCAGTCAGAAAGACTAATACAGATGCAGAGTTGCTCTAAAACTCTGAATACTCGCTCCTCTCAAATCTTTCTCCCCCTCACTTCCTCTGACTATGTGTATCAGTATCTGCAGCACCAGCAAAACACTCTGTACTCTTTCTTAACCTCTTTCCTTTCTCTCCTTTCTGAGGGAGAGGTGTTCTGGAACCGGACACCAAAAAAGACAGGAAGAGAGAAACGTACACACACCCTGGAGGGAGTACAAAAACAGAAGGATGGAGTGAACTTTCATTTCATCCCTGGGAAGAAGCTGGAAACTCATCCATCGTTGGAGAAGAAAAGTAGAAGATAAGTAGTCTGCACTACTGGAGAACAGTGTTTGTGGACGGTTTGCTGGTTTATTGTGCAATGAAAATGTATTCACTCACTGATTTAATTGAGGATTACAGGGTACAGACCTCACCAAGCATTTTGGCAAACTGTTAAAATGGCTGCTAGCTTTGCGGCCATTGGCTTGGAGACTGTCCCACCCAGTCTGTTCAATCACAAGCGCTCATTGCCACGCCGCATGGCTCAGCGAAGAGTCGGTCTAACACTGCTGGTGGGTTGTGTACACGCTGTCCTGATGTATCAGATGGCTTAGATGGAAATCAGTGTCCACAGGGGCATTTGGGTTGGATTTCTCATTATTTATATCAGTATCCATCTTATTGCAGTGCTCTTATTTAAGAAAAATCCCTCCTGGGTTTGTTATCAAGAGTACAATCAAAACCAGTGGAGAGGTCAGTAAGCGTCTCGGGCAGCTGTGAGCTGGTGTCAAGGGTGCATTCTTGAGGTTTTTTATGCTTTATTTTTGCCAAATCCCAATCAGTGCTAAATTATGTTCATCACTTCCTTTCCAGCTACGGTTACAGGAACAGTTTCAGTTAGTTCCAAGGTGCCTCAGTATAGAGTTCACTTACACAAGATGCCAAGAACATTTAGCTTAAAGGTAGACTGGGTCGGTTAGGTGGACACAGAGCCAAAATGATTTTAGTTACACAGAGTACTGTAAGAGCTGAATGCATGGTTAGCACCTGGGAGCATAGGTTATTTGTTTTGACTGAAGTGGAGGAGTGAACCTTAAAGCCAAGCGTGTGCGTGTTTGTGTGTGTGTAACTGGGAGAAGGTGTATCAAATTTCTGGCCAAAATGGAGTTCAGTTTGACAAAACATTCAAGTTTGCCAATTTATTTTGGGAGAAGGTCTAAAATTCAAGTCAAAAATTTGTCGGAAATCACGAGGATGAAAAAAATAAAAAATCACCCAGATCAACAATACAATATTGATGAATACAAAAGTTTCAGTCATACATGAAAA
>SCHK01190008.1:2633-13847 GCA_004124795.1 Poropuntius huangchuchieni | reverse complement strand
TGTGTGTGTGTGTGTGTGTTATGATGAAATTATGCAGTGATATAATATACAAATAATAGTTTATTCCTAAATACTAAAATGGAAAAGAGGCATGAATGAGTGTATGTGTTTGTGTGTTTGTGTGTTTCGTCCTGGAGTGGAGTGTCCCTAATCGATTACAGGGCAGTAAAGTTTAAGCACATCCTTCCTCACACTGACTGGTCTTGATCATGTGACTCATTCATCACCAGTGAAATGTTCTTAGTCGTTAATCAAAGCGATCAGATTGAAGCGTGCGAATCGTATGGATGAGCAATAGAACTGAAGCCAGCAACTTTAATGAGAACGGAGCGATACAAGCCTGCCGGAAACTTGCGTGCATTCTTAATTAGCTTCTTCTAAACCCTCTTTCTCCATTCGGATCTCTTGTGGGCTATCTCTAATCCACCATGGCTCACATTGTCTTTTTATTAGTTATTTATTTATTTTTAACTCATTCATTATGCTGATATTTTCTTTCCCAACGGTCTCTTTTTTGTCCGTCTCCGTCTCCATTCCTTCCACTTCCTCTTCCTTCACCCTGCATCATCTGCATATCAACACACACACACACACACACACTCTTGTACGCATGTGTTTTGCACTAGCTTTTTTGCACTTGTATAATAAGATATTCTCTTAATAAGACATGACTCAGGATGTGGAGATGCAAAACACTCAAGGGGTGTTTTTGCCCACCTCAGTTGTAGAAGAATTAAAATGAATAAATATGGGAATAAAATCAATAAAAGCACATTGCATGTATTGTCAACAGTAAATATGAACGTGAGAAGGTCAATGTGATTGTCTAAAGCCAATCAGTTATTGTGTATTGACATTTCTGCTAAATATACATCACTGTTCAAACATTTGGGGTCAGTTTGATTTTTGAATGTTTTTGAAGACTGTTACACTCATCAAAGCTGTATTTATAAGTTCAAAAATACAGTAATATTGTGAAATATTACTACAATTTAAAATCACTGTTTTCTATTGATATATATTTAAAATTTATTCAGCAGCCGTTTCCCCAGTATTCAGAGTCACATGATCCTTCAGAAATTATTCTGCTATGCTAATTTTTCATTGTTGTTAATACTGCATAGTTGAAAACAGTGCTTTTTTTTGCACTTAATTTAATGGTTTGCATGGTTTGGTTTATATCATTCAAGCAAAAATGCATTTATTTTAATGCATCAAAGGATCAGAAAGTTATTTCTTTTAAAGCTGCATGTAACCGAGAGAGTTTGAAAGGCTGGTTTTATTTCAGTGGTTAATTTGACAGGCGAATAGGCAAACATGTGGGGTGTTTGGATTTGCAACTGTGGTCAAATGCATTTTGAATCTAAAAGAAAATGTTTGTGAGAATTTTATTTTTTGCAGTCCAAATGAATTGCCAGATGTAAATTGGGCCTCCGTTGATAATTTCACAGAAGAACAGCCTATTCTCAGACCAGCTGTTGTCAACAGAGAGAGTGTGGTTTATCGAAATACACTTGAGTGTGAAATGAAAATATATGGTTCAGCACCACTGATTTTAAATCAAGATTTAATATCCTAGTCCTTAATAAGGCCTTCGAATAATTCTGACTTTTATTAGACCAAAAAATCCGACAGTCTGGCCAGCTGTCTCTTTCACCATCTGATTGTCTCTTTGTCTCTCTCTCTTTCTATCTGTCTCTTTCTCCGTCGACTACTGTAGCAGCACCTCCGAGCAGCTATCCTCTTTAATGGAACATTCTTGTGAGCCACCATGATGAATGGATTTGAGGCAAACAGGAGATGAAAGAGGAAAAGGAGCAACGATAGACAGGAAGTGAGATGATTTGAATTTAACAGAACAGATAAAAAGAGAACGAAAGACCTGTGAAGCCCGGAGGTGACCCTTCAGGGTCAAGACACTGTATGATGGATTGAGACACTTTGGGAATACAAATATAGAACGATAGAAAATCCCAGGGACAGAGTCAGAAAGAGAGAGAGGGGCACAAAGGAAAGTGTGTTTGGTGGAAATCATCCTGCAAAGTGCAGCACTTAAAGTTTCAGAAGTTTTTTTTATTATTTTTTTTTATTTTCTCTGCCCCCCCCCCAACTCTCTGCTTTTGCCTCTCGTTCCCAATTGTAAACACAGCTTTAACAGGAAGCCCCTAACATCTTCCACTTTCACTCAGTGGATTTTTGAGTCCTCTACAAGAATGCATAATCATCCAAAATAAGAATTGTTAAGTACATTCAAAACACCAGGGAGGGAGACTTAAATAAGAGAGGAAGAGCAAATGGGAAATGGGAAAAACAGAAAAGGGGGATCAGTGATTTAAAACGAGAAAAGTGAGGCAAGAGTTTGAAATCATGGTCTTTATTCTTTTGGCTATTCACGGTGCATATATTTATGGATTTTTGCATATAAACCTAAGATTTATCTGGAGGTCAAAGAACAGAAAAGGTCATTTTTCATCTTTGTGTGGGGAGAGAATCAATTATCTCACTTCTTTGAAGCACTGAAACTCTTTATTAAATCATAGTAGACCAGACCTTATATCATAAGCCCATCTCTACACTCACTCTTCCTACCTATTATCAACTTCTTTATCTAATGTCATTCTTCCAAGACTCATCTACCTATTTCTGTATGCTCATTATTATGATCATAACTATGGGGTATTAAAATTGTCCAGACCTCTTTGAACTGTTCTGTATAACATTTAATCAAATTATTAACTGGATATCCCGAACAGACGAGTTTCATACCGCTTCCAGCACACCCTCTACAAGTCATATTAGACTTGACACTGTGTGCTATTCATATGTTTTGTATCCAATTTAAAAGTGCGCTCAGTCATTTATTTATTTTTTTTACCTCATTAAATAAGTTTTACACTTACAAAGGAATGAACAGTACTTTAAAATGTGTTTTAAATTACTTAAATTACTTTCTTTCTCCTGTGGAACACAAAATAAGTTATTTTTAAAAACGTCTCTTTTTTTCATTTTTTTTTGTTCTGGTCCATACAGTGAAAGTCAATGGCAAGGCTCCAGACTAACATTTGAGGCACAGTTATTAATAATATTGCATTATTTGTTTTATGGAAGTCACAGTTAAAAGCACTGACTTTTAATTAAGCAGATGCAAATGTGTTTATATTAACAACAGTAGCCCCTGTAAACTTTAACCATTATTCTTCTTTCATAATGTCATACATAGATTACTACCACATATATATATATATACACACAGTATACATTACAGTTAGGGCTGGAGTAAATCCAAGAAAAATATTGGTGATTTGTCATTTGAAACACTTTTAAATTATAATTTTCTCCTGTTTTTTTTCCCTTTAGTGCTGTTGAGGAAGTTTTTCTTTTTTTTTGGCTTCAAACTGAGACCAAAGATAATTTTATGCCAAATCTAAATGCTTAATATAGTTGTTGCTTGATCAAGATCTGTTTGCGAATAATAGCTTCTGGTATGTTGATAAGTGGTCTATGCTACACGATTGAAAGCAAGTTGTTTTATTCAACTTTTGGAGCATTTGCTGTTTGATGTTTCTCTTATGCAACTGAAATGGCTATGCATAATGAAAGTGGGTTGGGCAAATTTTTAGCTGCATCATTGCCACCGCTAACAAAACTTTGCACCGACATACAAAGGTTGCAAAATGTGACCACTCAGACACTTTTGGCTGAACTAACCTTTTAGGAAAAATAAGTCAACCAAATGAAAAGTAAAGAAAGAAGCGTTCTTTTTTGTAAAGAAAAAATCTGAGTTCCAAATGTTTTTCTTCCTTGTATAAACCACAACAAGGCGAAAGCCTCTCCTAAAGATGTGAACATACTGTACTGTAGATTCAACCTGATTAGATCTGGTTTAAATTAGAGCAGTTAATCAAGCAGAAGATAAAACAATAAAACTCTTGTCGAGGAGAGATGCAGACTCTACAGCAACAGTACAGGCTAAAACTTCATGTTGATCAATAGACGAGCTAAGCAACAGGCGAACCCCATTAAAACACCAGCATTGAGGCTGTGCTGGGAAATAGCGCAGCATTCTTATCTCCAACAAAGCAAATGTCAGGATGTCAGTCTCAAATGTTTACCCCATAAGCAAGAGCAACGAGGGGAGGGCGATTATCCTCGTTTTAAACCTTTAAAAGAACTGCAGACAGAATGACAGACTAACGGTTTGCTGAGTGGAGTTAACGCTGTGATTGAAAGGCGCTTCAGGCTGCGGTTTAGCTGTGCTAGCACTCTGTCGCTAGTTTAAATCAGTTCAACTATAGTATGACCAAGCTGTCCATCAAGCGGATTGCGTCCACTAAGCACTTCCGTGCAGTTCACAATGTTCCGTCAAGTGCTGATGTATATCCCATGAGTACAGAGGAGAAATATAGACTTTTATGCTTTATGTATTTGTAAGGCCCTACATGGTGCATTGATTTCAGATCTGATGGCTTTGCCTGTTTTTCCGACTGTCAGTTGACCCAAGTTGTGCTGAATCACTAATCCAATTGAAGCGATTATGCAGTTCAGTCTCAACAGAGGAAGCGATATTCTGGGTGGTTTGAATTGAATGGTATTATTATGTTGCAGACCCATCAGATAAATTGTACTGTGATCATGAATTCTCTGACATTCGTACCCTGAGACCTCTGTATGTGCTGCACCACTCTCTTTATTGTTTGCACTGGCAGGTGTGTGTATATATATATGGGATAGACAATGATTTGTAGACTGTAATGCTCAGGGGAAATCAGAGCTGTTATTTCAGTAGCTGATGCTGGAGATGTCTCTATTCTCCCTGTACATTTCTCTCACTCTTTCTGTGAGACGAAAGATGATTTGGGTTTGAGATGCTGAACTTGAGGTATGAGGGTGTGGGCATATTTTCCTTGATTTATTTTTCTTTGCATTTGCAGAACATGGCATTTTGTACACTACTATTCAAACATTTGGGGGTCAATAAGATACTGTTTGTTTTGCCTTTCTATTCACCGAAAAATTCTTCGGTTTCCACAAAAATAAGCAGTACAGTTGATGATAATATGAAATAGTACTTGAGCATCAAATCAGCGTATTAAAATGATTTCTGAAGGATCATGTGACAATGAAGACTGCTGAAATTTTAGCTTTATCATCACAGGAATAAAAAAATACATTAAAACAGAAACAATTATTTTAAATTGTAGTAATATCATACAATATTACCACTTTTACTGTATCAAATAAATACATCCTTGGGGAGCTTTAAAAAAAATCAACTTTCTGAACAGTATGAACATTAATTTACTTTAGAGCCCTTTGAAGCTGCATTGAAACTGCACCTTCAACCTGTTGGCCACCATTGAAGTCCACTATATGGAGAAAAATCCTGGAATGTTTTGCCTCAAAAACCTTAATTTCTTTTCGACTGAAGAAAGAAAGACATGAACCTTTTGGATGACATGGGAGTGAGTGAATTATCAGAAAATTTTCATACTGAAAGTGAACTGCTCCTTTAAAACAAGTTCTGTAGTTATATAGACAAGTTACATTGGCCACATACACACTGCAGCTAAATTTGGTTGTCAGCTCACCATTTACTCTTTAATCACATTCTATACACACATAATTCACTAAAATAATGGAGTGACAACCGCATTCGACAACTGCATTAACTTCCGAAAAATACAGGTATTGACAACCGCATTTACAGAAATTCTACGCAGTGTGTATGGAACCAAACTGAACAACTAGTTGTTGCAACATGTCCTCCAACTCATATGCCCGTATAGATCGTTTGTCCAAATCCCTAAAATACAATCCATCAGAGCGCATACTACAAATACTCTTTTATCTGCACTTCTGTTTGGGTATCGTGTAGCTCAGTTGGTAGAGTGTTATATAGTGGTTATATGGCTGTCATTATTTTTACACCCGCTAGAGGGCGTTTAACTTTAAAACGTAAAAATAAGTTGTATAAGGCACTGTCAAAAACGACCTAAAGGGTCGTAATTTGTTGGAGGACAGGCTGAGTTGTTGATGATGTATTTAAACACTGTATGTGAGATGCAAGAAAATAACAGTGAAAGAAGTCTTAATCTTAGCACATTTTGACACAGGGCTAGGTGCGCTCACGAGCCCTGCAGTAGTGTCAGTGTTGCCAGATCTTCATAGAAAAAAACAACAAACAAGGACAAGCACAAAAAAACACTAAAACACCCAAATGCTGTCATAAATCATAAATCTTATATCCTATCTGATATAAGTGCCTATCTTTATGAGCTAAGAGCAAACAACATGCCTAAAAGCGCTTGTATAAGGACATAAACAAAACACAACACGTCTATCAGTGGTAGTTTAGTTTAAAATCGACGGACAAAAAGAGTCTTTAGCCAAAAGAGTGGCAGATATCAAACAGCTCATTCTTCTTCATTCCCGCAAGATGCCAAAATGTTGCTAGGATTACTGATGCGCGAGTGACTGCTGTTCCGTACATACATGGACCGATAATTTACGGGACTCACTCCTGCATTTAAATGCGGTTGTCACTCCTGAAACTTGCAGTGTGTACGTGGCCATTGAAATCCAGACATAGAATGTATTGGTTGCTAAAGCATTTTTTGTATACTTTGCCTCTTTGGTGTCCCTGCACTGTCTACATCTGTGTTTGTCTGATGGTGTTTGTGTGCATGTGTTTAAGTGCCTGTGTCTGTGACCTTAAAGGCAGTCTTTGATCCAGTCTGTGTGTTAGCATTTCACGTGTGGAGGGTGGGGAGTGGACGTGCTTGAAGAGAAGGGGACAGCGGAGAGAAAGATGGGAACCGATGAAGCAGGAAATTGCTGTTTCTCTATGTGTCAGTGGTCTATTTGTTTGAGTACCCCCTGCATGTACGGGGACCGAACACTGTCTTTTCACAGAGCCCTGAATTCATTTAACTGCACAAACAACTAACCAATGAGCAAAGACCACTTTATCCCAGCTTTTGCTGTTTTTCTCCATTTATGCAGTATTCATATAAAGCTCTCAGCACTTTAAAATGTGTTTTTTTACACATTTCAAAGTCTTATACTTAAAAAAAAAATGAAGGTGGCATTTCTAAATTACTTGAAGTAAATACTCAGAACTTAAAATTGTGTTGTTGCCATGACAACTAACTGACCATTTTAAGCATAGATATGAATAGGTCGATGCCCTGTTAGCGGCTGTTTCTATGGGCTGCTATACGTAAGCCCTCCTCTATATATAACAGTAAAAGCAAGTTGTCTGTGTATCTGCAAGCATGGTTATATGCATATATGAATATCTATACATTATGCATATACATTATAGTAAATGTGGTGAAAAGTCATTCTTTTAAAAGGTTATTACTATTACTGTACTGTAGAAGCAGCTTTTTCTCTTAAAAGAAGCCTTAAAGACATAAGTGGAATGACCTTTCCTAACAACTGATTGATATTCTGACACAGTGAGCTTTCATAGCCCTGCAATCAAAACCTTTGACGCTGATTGTTCTCAGTCTTTGATTGCAGGAATGGGCTTTTGGAGTGTCGTTATGGTTTATCTGTTCTCCGCATCAACTGTTTTTTTCTTCCCGTCTACCTTTTTGGCTTTTTAAGGTCAATAAGGAAAAAGTGGTTGACGGAAGTCACCGCATAGGTGGACTTAGGAGACATGTGGAGAATACCATCGCTGCAGGACTATATTAATATCACCTTAATGTATTTAATCCACAGGTTTCTGAAATAAAATTGAACTGTATTGTGCAGTGAAGCTCTTTTTAACACACATAAAATATACCACCCTCTGGTTCTACATGCTTTTAGACATAAAGCCACACACATTTATGTCAAATGACATTTACACACACACACACACACACACACACACACACGTCTAAGGTAATGACTTACAATTTCCCTCGAGCTCCCCGAGCTTTTATGAGAGACATGCCTCCCTGAGAGTGGTAATGACAAAATCGTGTGAAGGACAGTTAGCTGTTGCTTGTGGCTACATTACTCCCTCTGGACACATGCTTGCACACACCCACACGCACACACACAAGTAAATGGATAGTTTTAACGGGGATCTGACTCTAATTAAGAGCCAATTAGCAGCCAGAGCAGCACATAAATGACCTGCTAAATCATGGAGGAGTTAGGGGTTCATGAGCTTAGCTAGTTCCACGCCCGCACGCTCCGTCTGTGTTAACTTCCAGCTGGGAGAATTCACTTTCTTTGAGTGAACTGCCCTTGGCCAAAGGGCACTTGTCTTAAGTGCCCTAACAAATACAGCCAGTAGCACTCTGAAGCTCACGCTGCTGCTGCAACACTTTCGGTCCGTGATCAAGGCAAGCACGTGTCGGGAGAACATACGCCTTCGTGCAGGTCTCAGATTGGTTCTGCACCTACATAACCCACTTATGTCTTGTTGTGGTTGGTATGAGTCTGGCACTGTACGCGGCACGTGATTCGCTGATTTTAATATGTTAGACAGATGAAAAAAGCCATAAGGAAGGAGATAGGTTTATGTATTATTTAGTCAAGAATTTCTTTTGGGAAATGGATATCAGTTCACTCACGTACTAAGATTCACAAAAGTTTGAACCAAACATATTTTACAGTGATACATCATAATTTACTGCGATTTAGGCTAAATAAATCATATTTTATCTGAGTTGTGAATATGAGTTTGCAGTCTGTATTTAATTTGATGCAAGAAAATGCTGTGTAATGCAAAATAATGGCAAGGAAAGTCTTTCTGTTGCATTGTCCTTGGGGATTGCACACAAAAGCTGAATGTAAGAGCGCAGCCAATATACGTAAGTTTGATTCCTAAATGATTGATTCTTTTGAACCAGCTCTTTTTAGTGAATCTACAACATACAATATGATCAGTGTAATCTGATTGACAAATGGCTCTTAAGAGGATCAAAAAGCACTTCATAAGAAACATTTGTAAACCAATTTGTGTTTTATGTGTGTGTTTTATATCATAAGAATCATTTGTTCAAGAATCAAACTATACTTTGTTTTTGTGTGCAGCCATGACCAGTGTAGTGCATTTCACTAACAAATCTTTTTTTTCAGTAAAAATAGTGTGACCCAGTGTAGTCACATTCCTGAACAAATGATAATTATGACCCAATTCAAAAAACGGTGTATTTTGATTCATAAGCAAATGAATGTTATGAAACATTTAGTTAATCAAAAACACAGCACAGCGTTGTCCGGTTCACTAATAAATGACTCTTTTCGGTCTGTTCTTGTTAGTGATTCAAAACCGTACAGGGCAATTTATATAGTCTGATTTAGGAACAAAGGATTCTTATGAAACAAGTTTTGTGTCAGCATCATTGCTAAATGGTTGACTGGTTCTTCATGTGTCTAAAATGTCTGATTTGCTGATTTGTGCAGTTGGCTGGATTAGGTTCTGTCCTCACAAATGGGGATTCTTATCCTGTGCCAAAGGAGTGTAGCCTACACTCAGATAAACCGTGCATTCATGCATCAATGGCCCAATTCCCATTTGAACACAAAGGCAGTAAAATATGACAGTTATCTAGCACTGAATCAAAGAAACAGATATGCATATAACCGAAAGGCATTGCTAAGGGTTAGAAGATTTTTTAAAAAAAACATGCAGAGTGATAGATTTTGTTTTATGATGTAAATATGAGTGGCGCATGTGTAAATGAAGCTCTAATTTTGTGCTGGGACTGACATCAGAGACCCAGTTATGATTATAGTGCTTTGACATTGGGTTGGATTTCGAATCATTCACTGATGTTATGGTTTATTTTAGAATGTGACTCAGTCACAGTGATCCTCATGTGAACCAATCAGATCACATAAAGTGCAAATGAAAAACATTTCAGTCATTCAGCAGTCTCATAGGGAAATGTTAATGTAGTAACTTTCTCCAGCATATTCACAGAACAACACTCTTGTAGATTAAACTATTTAAACAGTTTTTAGATGTCACAGTGATGCCGTATTTAAATTGTTTTGGAGGACTCTTTCACAGGCTTATAATACAATTATTTAATTATAAATAACACATTGTTTCATTCTTTCTTTTCTTTGTTCCTTCACTGCCACTGCACAATAGATGTGAGACATTAGATTAGAATCAGACCTTTTCAGTCAATGACACAAGTCGAAATTTCATCCTATTAATCAATAGTGTAAAAAGAGCTTTTGGCTTTGGCTTTTGACAGACCATTATAACATCTACTTAGACTGAAGAAAAAGAAATGAATAAGGCTAGTTCAGACTAGAGAATAAAACAGGAATGAGAGGAGGTGAGACTTAATTAAATATGAAAGCAAGACAGCAGCAGAGGATGTGAAGCAATGGAGAAAGAAGAACAAGCAAAGAGAGAGAAAGTGAGGGAACAAAAATAAAAACCAAGAGAAGCTGCACACAAAACCTTTAGCACGACATGTCAAATTTACAATTTACATGCACCCAGTCATCTCAGACGAAAGGCTTAGCATGTTTAGCATTTCATCACAGTTTCAAAAAAAAGAATAAACGTAAGGGCTTAGGAGATTTTCCTCTGACACAGGGCCAGACTGTGGCTCTGACAGTACAGAGCTCTCGCTAGTCAAACGCCAGCGAGTCTCTGACTCTGACAAACTAAGGAGAGCTGCTGTATTATTGATGATTCATTCTGCTTAGATCCTTTTTAGCCCTAATACAGTTTCTCATTTTCTGTATTAATATTTCACAGGCTGGCTAATCTTGATGGAAGAGAAGCCTGCTCTTGTCCTGGTAGCTTATATGGTGCACAGCCTTGTGCGTTTCAACAGACATGAATAAGAAGTATGCATGCATACATAAACAGCCCTTAAAAATACAGAGCTACTCAAAGACACAAATACACTGCCTGATAGAATGCTGAGGCATGTCTTCCTCTCGTCTCATTTTTATGCAGTTGTAATGAATCATATTCTATTTTAATATCATTATTCAGATAATCCCTCCTTCAATTTTCAGGCCGTACCCTTCTCTCGGTCTCTGTCTATCTCTGACATGATGCCCTGAAGGCCATTTTCTCCCCATATTTCTTCCTTTACTGTGATAGAATGAATATTGTCCTCGGCCTGCCCAGCGTACAGCTCCTGATGATGATGAAGGTTAGTTGTCAATGGAGGGTGGATGCTGTCAAACTGAGGTCAAGCAATATCCGCAAGGCTTAAGAGAGATGCATTTTTACAT